>LIEC01012250.1:0-59739 GCA_001925005.1 Drosera capensis | reverse complement strand
TTTGATATCAATTTTAACATATGATTGAAGTTCAATTTTTATAATTTGATACCAAAATATAATTATAATATTATATATAATTCATAATTAAATTTATTTTTATCCATGTTAATGAGGACAATACAGTAAAATATCAAAGGGAGGGGGGGGGGGTGAGTAATAACATTTGCATCAGTTTTCTTATTTTTATTTCTATTTTATTATGATGTTATAGTATTTTTTTTATTTAGGAATCAGAGTTGATAAAAACCGTCCAATGATTTTTTTCCAAATTTATTTCCTATCTATATAGAATCAGCTTTCTAAATTGGAAAAAAAAAAGAAAAAAATTCCCACGTTATCAATTTCGACTACTTGACAAAATCATAGTCTCCCTTCTAATTTGTCAACAATACAGGTATCAAATGTTTTAAAAAAGAGAATTTAAGACATATATAAACAAATCCGTTTTTGTAGAATCTATTAATTGGAAAACGAAGCACAAATTTTAAAAACTATATTGTTCACTCAAATCCTGAAACCATATCTATGCGAGACTGTGTAAGATTAAATTAATTAAGATAAGCCCGAGGTTTGAATAGGCTAATCCAATTTTTTTTTCTTTCAAGAATTTTTCATTTCACTCTGCTGAAAATGGTGAAATGACTCCGTTGTCTTAGTAAAGTGATTGCTTTACTAGTTGTTTGCTTTAACTATATGATATTTATACTTGTGATTTTATCCTAATTTTCTAAGTCAGAACTATCAATAACACAATTGAGTATAAGAAACGAAAAATGATTTATAATGGTTTTGACACTAAATTTCAATCGAATTCCAAAACATAAGTGTATTTTTTTTCTTAATGGTAAGTATAACCCATCAAGAAGTTTTTCATTATGTTAAGGATCTTTTGTTTATCTTTAATCTTAATACATAATTGATGCAACTTATACACTAGATATTTTTCTTGGAGTGATTTTCTATAGTTCTTCTGATTTCTTCACTAAATCAGTAACCCTCAAGTGTTTGTGAATCTCTAAGATTATTTGATGTATCACTTGTTCATATAGATTGATTTCTCTTATATCTCATCAAGGTTAGTTATTATGTATCTTTCTTTTTTTTGAAAAGCAACTATTGTGTACTATTATTTCATCAGAATCAACCGTCTTCATTCATTACTCATTATCTTTTTTGTATTTCAAAATAATCCCAATCATCATAGATTTCTAACCAGGAATGTCCAAATACCAACTAAGCCATTTTTTTTTGGTCAGCTCTACATAATACCCAGCCACTAGAGATATACTCGGCAACTGTTCAATATCAGTCATCAGCAACTATTTGGCGTGCACTTTACGACTGCTTCCCAGAATTTCAAATTAAAAATCTATCAACGGCTACTGCAATCTGATTCCACTTTGCAAGATTCAAAGCTCTCACATCTCAAATCAACAAAAACCCATCTCAAATCAACCTCCCATTTTCATCTCTTCCCTCTTCCCTCTTCACATCTCAAATCCCTCTCAAATTTTCAAAATCACCTACATGGGTGTTTCAGGAAACTGGTTCAGATCACTAATCCCACCAAGAAAGCCAAACCCTAATGAAATGGTAAGCAAATACATCATCAAAGCTCCCTATTTTTCAATTTCAGCTGCATGATCTATCTATTTGTTTCAATTTTGAGATTAGACTGACTTGTGGGTATACCTAATGATTCGATTTTGGGTTGTCTTTTTTGTGGTGGTTCAAATCACTTATCCCACCAAGAAAGCCAAACCCTATTGAAATGATAAGCTAATACACCATCAAAGCTTCCCAATTAATTCGATTTCAGATGCATAACGTATCCATTTGTTTCAATTTTGAGAATTAAACTTGTGGGTATTACTAAAGATTCGATTTTGGGTTTTATGTTTCTTGTGGTGGCTCAAATCCCTAATCACACCAAAAAAGCCAAACCCTAAGCAATTCGTCTGCTAATTCACTATAAACCCTCTTTAACTTCTTCGATTTCAGCTGTGTGATCACTTTATTGTTTGCATTTGGGGATTATATTTGTGGGTATTTCTAAAGATCCGATTCGGGGGATTCTTATTATGTGGATTCAGAGAAGCAAGAACTGGAATCCATGGAGGAGAAATTCTTGCCGTGGAGGGAAGGAGGGAGAAGGGTCGGGGCTGTCGGAGTTCGGATCGACGGCTGATAATGTGTTTAGTGCAGCTATGGCTACTGTGGTCAGAGCAACTCATAAGGATTTCTTGAACGTTAGGAGAGAATGGGCTGCGATTCGGATCCAAGCAGTGTTTCGAGGATTCTTGGTACTTCATCATCACTTGTTCTTATATGTCCTCTACTATCTTTTGCTTATCTCATGGTTGCTCTATCTGCTTTTAGGGATGGAAGAACTTGTCTTGAGTTGAGATTCTTGGAATGATTTAGGCTGCTCAAATTTATATTGATCTAATTAGTTCTCAATGTTCAGGTTAGGTTGTGATCTAGTAGGAAACAGCACAATGTTTATACCATCTAAGCTTGGGATGGTTTTTCTTTGCTAATTTCTATAGGTTTTTCTGCTTTCAGTTAGGGAATGGTAAACTAAGCAATAAACTGCATCGAATTCACAATTTGGAGTGGACATGATATTTGAGAAGCCTTGGGGTAATGGATAAAGCAGAGCGGACCGAATGTATATTTTAGGGGTAGCTCATGTTAGCGCATTCAGTGTGTGCAATGTAGTGTATCTAGAATATAAAGGATTTGAATGCTTCATGTGCAATATCTTACATTTCTCATTGATATCCTAACAGATATATGTTACTGTTACATTAAATTAACGATTTAACTCCTAAGACCACACCTACAAATAAGAGGAGTTGAGGGGCCTACTACATTTACATTAATTGACAAATCAGATCAAATATTTGGATTTGAGGCCTAACATGATTCCTTAATAAAATCACATCAAATCCTAGGATCTGAGGTTTAGCATGATTCCTTAATATGCCCCCTAAGATGACGCTTTCATCGAGAACGCCAATCTTGGATATGAATGGAAAAATGTTAAACTAGAGCGGGAGAGTAACTTGTTGAGGATGTCGGAGAAGATGATGTAGGGTGTTATGGTGGTGTAGGAGAAGCTGGTTGAGCCTATAAGAAGTTGTGGTGGTGTAGGAGAAGATGGTCCTCTATAGAGGAAGAGGATGATTGAGTTGAGGTTTCACCATGTACACTTGGTGCTGTTGGTATGGGGTCACTTTGTGGCGGACTCTATCGAGAGTGAGAGAGGAAGTACATAAGATGGAGATTAAAGAGTATGAAAATGTTGGTATTGATAGTTATTGAATGTTGGTACAACAATGCAAAAGTTTTATTAAAAGAGTATGAAAATTGAATCTAAAACAATGAAGTGTCCAAACTACGAAGAATTATCCTAGAAATCCTAGAGATATTACAGATGTAACTTAATCAAGTTTCGGTAATGATGAATATATGTAACTGTTACGATAAAAAAAAAGAAGGGAAAAACTCAATGATATTATTAATGAAGACATATTGTATATTTATAAAGTAGTCAAGTACAAGATATTGAAAGATTACAATAGAAAATAAAATAATCAAAAAACATAAAATCTAACTAATTATTCTAAAGTAGGAAGTAAAGAAATACTTCGAAGCCATAACAATAGACAAGAAACACTTCGAAACTACAACCGTACATAAAAAAACACTTCGAACCCACAACAATAAATAAGTAAAACTCTGGAGTCACAACAGTAGATTACAAACACTTCGAAGCTATAATAGCCGATAAGAAACACTCTTGTCAGAAAGCCACAATAGTAGTTAAGAAACTCTCCTGTCAAGCAACAGTAAAAAAACATCAGCTGTTTTTGTTGAAATAAGAGTACCTTGTAGAAAACAGTAACAAAGATTTATATTTTAGTTTAGTCGGTGGCAGATGCCATTACCTATCGGCTATCGGAAGCAATTTAGGTTAAACTAGAAATGATGGTTCCGTTTATCTCAGGGATGGATTGATCATTTCTTACATTATGCGTGTTGGGAGCGGGTTCCCTTCCTATGTAGAGAATATCTGTGGATTATTATTCGAAAGATTTTCATATTGGAAAAATAAAGGTGGTTATGATTTGGTTCTATCTTCATAGGTAGTTAAATATTTTTAACACAAAAAATATTCTCTCAATGTACATATAAAAGGGGGTGTGATCCAATAGTTTTTTTTGCGACGAGGAATTAGGAGAAGATAGTTTAGAAAAAACTCGGGCGATTTGAGATCGACGAGTTTGTTCTTTGATCTTCTATTTTTGCAGAAGATTAGATCTCGGAGGGAAAATAGTTTAGAAAAATATTTTTGCAGAAAAACTCTGCCACCAAGGAAACCGGAGGGAGCTCGACGACCACCACCAACCCAGATCTCGGCCCGACAGTAGCACGACAGGCCCAGGTGCGGCCTAACAGTAGCTTGTCATAACTTTGTCAAATTTTAAAGGTTGAAAAAGTAAGGAATCTAAAGAAGAACAGTAGCAAGCTACGTGACTAGAAAGGTAAGGAACAATAACAGTTCCTTGATAATTGAAGATGGAAATGAAACCGGGCAGGATGATGAATCTCAACGGTATCAATTATCATACTTGAAAAAACAAGATGAAAGATCTGCTCTTTGTAAAGAATATGCATATACCAGTATTTGCTAAGGCAATGTTGCATGATAAGGCCGAGGAAGTTTGGGCTTTCGAGTATCAGCAAATGTATGGTTACCTTCGTCAATGGGTAGATGACAACGTTTACGATCACATTATAAACGAGGAGAATGCGTAAACATTGTGGGAAGAGCTTGAATCTTTCAACCATAGCGTGAAACTCCTTGAACACCAAGAGCACTTGATCTTTGGTCTTTAGAGCATAGACCCAAAGCTTTCTGGAATGATCATCAATAAAGGTCACAAAGTAAGAGGCTTTTCCTCTAGTCTTCACCTTCAATGGTCCACATATATCTGAATGAACCAACTCTAATAAATCTATCTTCCTTAAAGGTGGAATGCTCTGGAATGAAACTCGGTTCTACTTCCCAGCAAAACAATGTGGAGATGCCTCTAACTTATCGTGCTTGAGCTCTGGAAGAACGCCCTTCTTCGTCAAGCATCCCATCCCTTTCTCACTCATATGACAGAGACGCCTATGCATAAGCCAGTCGAAACAAAATCTCGGACTATATTTACTTGGATATATACTGCTCTCCTCTCCATATAATAGAGATTACTTCTCTTACTCCCACGAGCACTCACCATAGCGTCGATGTTGAGTTGCCACAGACCATTCCCGAAAAGAAGCCCTCATCATCCAGCTTACTACCAATATCAAATTAAACCTAATGTCAGGTACGTGATGCACGCTTTTAAGCACAAGCAAACCACCAGTGCTAGTTCTCAAATGCACATATCCCATGCCTATCACCTTGGACATGTCCCAATTACCCATCTTTAACACTCCACAGTCTCCTGTTGTGTATGTGGCAAAGAGTGTCCTGTTGTGAAACACGTGTGTCGAAGTTCCGAAATCAACAATCCAGCTGCTGTCATCACAGGCGAATGTTGTTGTCACCTCATCATCGATAATGATGATATCGCCTCCACTCGTAGACACTGCAGCTGCTATTTCTCCTCCAGAATTTTCCCGATTGTTATTACTTTTTTTCTGGTCAACTTTATAGGCATAGCAATATTGCTTGATATAGCCCTTCTTGTGACAATAATAGTACTCGGTATTCTGATAGCGATCTTTGGACTTTCCTCTGTTCTTACTTCTGTCACCTCTCATACCTTTACTCTGGCTTCTTCCTCGGGACTCAGTAAACAAAACTTCAGAGTGTGTTGACGAAGAAGAAGCAGTACCTTGAGATTTTCTTCGCATCTCTTCGTTCAGAACCCCACTCTTGGCTACCTCTAATGTAATGATCCTATTAGGTGTCGATGTTGTCAAAGATACACTAACTATTTCCCACGAATCCGGTAAAATACCTAGCAACTAAAGTCCCTGAATTTCGTCCTCAAATTTGACTCTCATCGATGCCTGTTGGTCCATCACGCCTTGAAATTCATTGACATGATCTGAAATAAAAGTGTTATCTCGATATCTTAGACTCATTATCTTCCTGATTAAGAACAGTTTGTTCATACCAGTCTTCTTGGCATACAAGGATTCAAGTTTTTCCCACAACGTTTGCGCATTCTCCTCATTTGCAATGTGGTTTTAAGCGTTGTCATCAACCCATTGACGAATGTAACCACACATTTGCTGATGCTCGAACGCCCAAACTTTCTCAGTCTTGTCCTGCGGCTTGGTCGCAGCAAATACTGGTAGATGCATGTTCTTAAGGAAAAGGAGATCTTTCATCTTGTTTCTCCAGATATGATAATTGGTACCGTTGAGATTCACCATCCTTCCCGGTTTCATTTCCATACTCCTCTTAACAATACAAAGCTATTCCCTCAGATCCGTATCAAATTCGACCAAATCCAAACAAATAAAAAGAAGCTTTTAATAAAGAAAAACAGTACTCCACTTCTTCCCTTCTCCTTGTAACCTGCAAGAACCAAACGCTGTAAACAAACCACCATTCAGCACCAACAGTTCACTGCACCAAAAATCTCCACAGCGAATCGCACCAATAATCTCTCTCGGCGAATCAAGAGTTCGAAACTCCGGCGAGCAATCGGCGGCAAAGAATTTGAGACGAAGAGCCTGGATCGCAAAGATCACCGCACTACACTTGTTGGGATGATGACGACGGAGATGGGATTCCGACGTCGGGATCGACGCGGCTGTGGCTTCATGCGATTTTGGTGATGTCTTCAGGCGACTGTGCATACGAGTTTTGGTCTTGCGGCGCAGATCTGATACCAACGACGACGACGCAAGGCAAGGCGACAGTGTTGGGTTCGGCTGGGGCGACGACGAATCCGGGCGGCAAGGAGGACGGTGGAGGCGGCTCGGGATTGCACGATTTCCTGCGGCTTCGACTGTGCTCTCAATGGTTTTTTTTTTCTTTTTTACTAACAATAAAAACAAATAACCTTGTGTTGTGATACCACTTGTTGGGATTGAATTAAATTGGGGAACATCAACGCCTAAATCAACAAAGAATAAAATCAAGATGACGCAATGATTTTACGTGGGATGTTCGGTCTCCAATCCCAAAAAATTTCACTAAGAAAATAGAAAGAGATTACACTCTTCATCTATCTAATCTTCTGTAAAAATAGAAAGTCAAAGAACAAATTCGTCAATCTCAAATCGCCCGAGGTTTTCTAAATTACCTTCTCCTAATTTCTCGCACTCACACCCAAAACTATTGGATCAGCAGCCCCTTTTATATATACATTGAGAGAATATCTTTTACGATATTAAAAGATTTAACTATCCATAAAGATAGTTCCACATTAGAATTAACCTTATATTCTCAATGTAAAATCTTCTAAATAATAACCGACTGATCCTGTCGGTTACACATACACGGGTATTCTCCACATAGGAAGGGAACCAGCTCCCAACACCTCGAAGGTCCGATAGGACGAGTTAGCCGTCTACTAAGTACTTCGCTAGTGAGTATGTGCTCCTAACAAATGCGGATGAACCCGAAAATTTTGAGGAAGAAATGAAAGATGAGTATAAAAATGAGTAGATGAGAGCAAAAGTGAGATGAATTCTTTGCATGCTAACCACACCTATGATCTGATCAGATTGTCAAAAGACAAGAGGGTCTTGAAGAATCTGTGGATATTCAGAATAAAACAGGCTGATAAAGCTGCTTTTCCACTTTATAAGGCTAGGTTGGTAGTCAAGGACTACAGTCAGCAGAAAAGAGTGGATTTTGATGAAATCTTTTCTCTAGTTGTGAAGATGTCTTCAATTCATACTGTTTTAGGTCTTGCAGCATGACTTGATTTAGAAGTCGAGCAGATGGATGTGAAAACATCTTTTCTCCATGGCGATTTGGAGGAAGAGTTATATATAGAGTAGCCTGAAGGTTTTATTGTGAAGGGTAAAGAGACTTATGTGTGTAGGCTGAAAAAGAGTCTATACGGTTTAAAACAAGCTCCGAGACAGTGGTACAAAAAGTTTGAGTCACTGATGGGGAGCTAGCGTATGGGGGAGCTCAAACAGTAGGTGTGGTGAGTCGATATCTTGCTAATCCAGAAACAGAGCGTTGGAATGCTGTTAAGTGGATATTGAGGTATCTGCAGGGCACTTCGGGTTGGAAACTAAGTTTCGGAAGTGATAAACTAAAGGAAGTCGAGCTCAAAAAAATTCATACAGATAAAAATGAAGCTAACATGTTGACGAAAAGTTTGCCAAGAGAAACGTTTGAGGGAGATCGTCGGAATGTCGGTATTCTCCACCTAGTCGGAAAAGGGGAGATTTGTTGGGAGCGGGTTCTGTTCCTATGTGAAGAATATCCATGAATTATTATTCGAAAGAATTTCACATTGGGAAAATAAATGTGGTTATGATTTGATTGTATCTTCATAGGTAGTTAAATCTTTTTAACACTGGAAAAATATTCTCTCAATGTATATATAAAAGGGGGTGTGATCCAATAGTTTTTTTTGCGATGAGGAATTCGGAGAAGATAGTTTAGAAAAACTCGGACGATTTGAGATTGACGAGTTTGTTCTTTAATATTATATTTTTGCAAAACATTAAATAAACAAAGGGTATAATCTTTCTCTATTTTTTTTAGTGAAATCTTTTGGGATTGGAGACCGAACATTTCCACTTAAAAATCATTGTGTCATCTTGATTTTATTCCTCGTTGGTTTAGGGATTGACGTTCCGTAATTTTATCCAATCCCAACAATGCGTACCCCGGAAACTACAATAGATAATCAGTCCTTTCGAATATGCCCGGAGTTGATCTGTTTTACAGTAAGATATATATTAACTTCTGATTGATGTCTCCATTGATCTCAAGGATGAATTGATCATTTGCTATATGTTTTGTTCACCGGTTTGTTTACACGCACGCAGGCAAGAAGGGCGCTTAGGGCCTTGAAAGCATTGGTGAGGGTTCAAGCCATAGTTCGTGGTTGGTTAGTGAGAAAGAAAGCAGCAGTCACGCTGAGGTGCATGCAGGCTCTTGTTCGTGTCCAAGCCCGAGAAAGAGCACGCCAGTTGAGAATGCCACTGGACAGTCAAACAGATCTGCAATTAACTAACAACCATCAGGAAGAGCCTAGTCTAAACAAGCGTAGAATGGTTTCACATCTTCAACATTTATTGGTATTAATTATGCTTTGATAATCTTGTTTGCTTAGACAATGAGCAGTGTGGTTTTTGTGTGGTGTTGTGTTTATTAGGGAGGATGGTGTGATAGCCGGGGAAGCGTCGAAGAAGTAAAGGAAGATTTGCGAATGAAGCATGCAGGGATTGTTCAAAGGGAGAGGGCAGTGGCAAACTCTATTTCTCAACAGGTAAAAAACAAAAGTCGTTTGCTGATCGTTTGAGCTGCAGTTTTGACATTAAGGTGGCTGTGGAATTCATGTGTTTCACTTTGTAAAATTTAATCCAGCGAATCAGGCCATGTCCTAAACGAATTCCTGGAAACAAGAGGCATTACACACAGGCCTCTACGGAACTAAAAGGGAATGGTGCCGAGTGCAGCTGGTTGGATCTCTGGGTGGCTAGCAAGCCATGGGAAAGCAAGATAATGGAAGAAGTCCAAACCAATGTGCCATACAAGTCTCCATTGTCTAGAAGACGCAGGGATCAAGAAAATGTCATGGTGAGAAATGCTAGCAAATTTCAGACAGACCCAATGGGAGTCTTGAGAAAAGCCAGGGTCGCAAAGGCTTACGCAAAGTCCTCTTTGACAGGTCCAAATTCTAGTTCTTATTCTGAGCCGGCTTGTCAGTATCTGAGCAATGAGAGCTCGATTTCGACTATGTCATCGCCTTTAACAAGGACTCAGGTATCTAGCAACACTGAGATAACAGATGACAGTGTGAGTAAACCAGGGTACATGAAAGTCACAGCATCAAACAAGGCTAAGCAGAGAGCTGGAAAGCATTCTGCTTATACAAATTCGCACAATGATACTCTGTTTCTGAACAAATCAGCACCATGGTCTAGTGTCGAGCCTTGGCTAAGCGTTGATTCAGCTCAATCTTCAACTCAGCAGTATTTGGATCTATACCCACCTCTAATTTCACATGGTTGTCGCTAGCGGCAACTTGTGAATGCCACTGATCCAATTTTTTTCTACAACTGCTTGTTGCCATGCCGAGGAACTAGTTGGCTTATGATACTGATTATGTGTACAACTACTTGTACTGAAGTTTTTATTGGTGCCCCTCAAATTAAACATAGACTGCTTGTTCTGAAGTTTTACTATTCTGGCCTAAGACACAGCTACATTTCTGATCCATTGCTTGCATGCTAAGTTGTTTGTTACACACCATAAAGGTTTTGAACTTCTGATAACTCCGTCTTGGTTAGGTGAGAACTGAAGATAAGCTTGAAACTTTAGCTAAGAAAAGAGCTGTACAGCGGACAAATACAATGGAATAGTTAGAGGGTCAACTTCACAGACCTTGAGTCATCCCAAGTTTAGAAGCTTTTTGGACAGAACTGTCGATCGGTTACAATCTGCTGGCCTCTTTTTCCGCAGGTCTTACATGGCGTTCTTCTGATAAACCAAAGTCGCAATCCCATGCACAACACAATTAGACTTAGACATAGATCTGTAAACTTAGGAGAACTATATCACTTGTTCTCCTTAATTTGAGAACTCAAATTTTACCATGAACCCTTTGTGCTATGCGGACTCTGGCACATGAAATAGTTACATTGGTAATGAATTTTTTTCTTGCGAACAACATGCTGGTACAATTTCTTGGTAAGCAGAACGCAGGAAGAACTTGTGAGACTGAAAATTACTCGTAAGTCTTGCATAACGTATCAAAGAGCAAAACAACGATAATAAAAACACCAAGAACAACTTAAGTATTCTTGTCATGGACAGAATCTCGAAAGGATGAGATGTAAGCAATTTTATCACTGTTACAAACAAAGAGGCTCTTTACTGAAACAAAAGGCAAAAGATCATAAATTCAAATAAGTTTATATCCTAGCGAAGGATATTCAAGAATGTCAACACTCAACAGGGCTCATACCCAGCGACGGAGCAAGAAATTTGAGCCAATGGGGGCAAATATGAGTGAAAAAGAGGGGTGGAATTTGTCAATGAGAAGGACTGATACCAATAGCTGGCTTTGTTATAAGGAAAAGACAAAGAGGTCTCTGATACAATCTCTGAAGCAAAAGGATCCCAAAACTAGGAAAGGAAACAAAAATCTCCTCTATTCGATTGTCCTGTTCATGGCTCAACATTTTTAGCAAAGAAATAATTGACTCTCCACTCCTATTAATTGCTACATGAGCAAGCTCGCATTTTAAACCCAAATGTATCTTCAATCTTGTACAATGTGGTCATTTGGTCATCTTTCTTTTAGTTAACAGGACGACAAGTCGAGAGTCATCTTTGTTGCCTCACTCTGCGTTTGTGTTGCTTATATCTACACACTAGCTCTTGATTCAACTCGCTCAAATTCAGCAGATTTCTTTACTTTCATAGTGTGAAATCGCTCCTTGATGGTTTCTGCATCTTCCAGCTCCCGTTGATCAATGGAACAGCTTATGAAATGTTGAAATCATTGATCCTATTACAATGGTGTGATTTTCATGATGATTACTTGGATTACACAGAAGAAACATACAAGTAATCTTATCCAACATATAAGAACTTACACTTCAACAATCATTCAATCTGGAACTGGTTGGAGGCACTCGGTCTCATGAAACTGAAATCTCATTGTATGTTAGGGTGTAAAAGAAGCAAAGGGAACGTCCCATATAATCCTGTCAAGTGTCAGCCATGAGTACAACGAGACATGTGCGGTCTTTATCTCTATTGTAATATAACAACAGAGAAACAGCCTCCTATTGTTCTCAAGGAGTGTTGCCCTAAAGTATGGTTAGGGTGCAAGAAAACTTATACTTCCAGTATTGATTAGCAAAAAACTGAGGAATGACTCACATCATCATCTTTCTATGATACATCATGGCATTTTCATTTCTGAAAAGTTAGATATGTAATAGGAGTTGTAGTAAGCTTTGCAATAGGATTTGTGATAGGATTTGTAGTAAGATATCTGTGACAATACACTGAAGTCTCGGAACAACGACATTCACGCGCATCTGATGAACATTATATGATCCAAATAAAGAATTACAAGGGAAACTCAAAATTCATGAAGTTATCCACGAAGATTGCATGTGAAAATTCCACATTAATCGACACGAGCAGACATATGAAGCATAGATTAGAAGATAATGATACCATAAAGGGTAATGCTCTTAGCAAATAAGGTACCTAATAAATGGAAATTTAATGTGAATAGGACCAAACCCAACAAGAAAATCGTTTATTTGGCAGAGATAACTAGCTCTTTCTAGAGCTTCGATTCAATTTTCGCTTTTCACCAGAGAATAACAAGCGATTCAGATGCCGGTCAGTTTATATCAAAATCTCTACTCATGTTGTGAAACTGTAAGCTTACATTAGCGGCTTAAACCACCATTTCCATATATGAGATCGATTCTTCGTTTGCTTTTATGCAGTATCTGGATTCCAGATCATATCGAAACTATTTACATTGTAAACCAAAGATGTAAAATAACCAGATCGAGGCTAATTTACCTGTTCATCCTCCTTCAGAATCCTTGACTTAACACTCATCTATTTCTCTCCTGCCAAATATAGTAAACCATAGACGCACAAACTGAGCTTTCTCCTCAAGCATGCTCTCTAGTTTTCGCCTACCAGCTGCACCACTCTTTCCATCCTCTTGAAACATTAGCCAGCTTGAGCTTCCTCATAAGCACCATGATTACCTTCTAGGAGGATACACTTTGAAAGAAATATGATCTGTGGTTTTTCATGCGCTGATATGAGGGACAAGTAACATCACCATAAGCTCTGGTTTTCATTACTTAAAATACATGCGCTCGCCCTGTTACATGATCCATTGAAAGTGTTCTTACTTCCTAATAACAGAAGGGACAAATGAAACTGATAAAACGCGAAATTTTGGACACTCTAGTATGGTTTTCTCAGCAACCTGATCAAACCACATAATTTGAAATCAATCCATGATATCCAGATGATATCTATTTATATATATATAATTAATTTAGTTTTTTTTTATACCAAAGAAATCAAAGTTTGTTTAATCCTATAGTAATCATAATATTATATATTTATAGTTACATTTAATCTAATTAATTTACAATGACTTTTCATTTTTTTTTTACAATGACACTTTATTTTCTCTTGTCTATGTTTCATTGATGTACATATATATATATATATATATAAAATACCAACTCATCATTTATCTCATTTATCACTTTAATTATGTGTTAGTATACGAACTAAGATAATTTTACGGTGAAACTACTTTTTGATAAGAGTAAGTAAAATTTAAACATTTGGTCTCTTTTTGTTGTATTAGTAACAAGAAGTTTATTTTATAAATATACATAAAGCAAAGTTTGCATGTCCAGATACCAAAATTTTGGTTTGTTTTGTTACAAAGTTAATAACACGTCATATTTATGATGAAAAATTTAATCTATTTTATTTTAATGACACTTTATTTTTTCTTACCTAATGCTACATTAATGTGACACGTGTTAAGAGAAAAGAAAAAGAAAAAAAATAACAACAATAGCAATAACCCATGATTTAACTCATGTAATTTTAATGGGTTAGTATTGAAACTAAGATAATATTATAATAGAACTATTTCGTTCAAAAATTAAGTAAAATTCATTTGATTAGGCTTCCTCTTTTTTCTAACATTGCAATACATTGGTTAATGATTAGGTTCTTTTTTACCTTCTTTCCATCAAAAAAAAGAAAAAAGAAAAAGAAAAAAAGGAATACTGGTTATTTAGGTTTGAAAAAGGTAAAAATTGGTTATGATAATATTGAGGACTATTTGATGATACTTGTTCTTATTTTACTATGATAAATGAATAGCTATATATACTACATTCAATATAAAATTATCCAAAGTGTAATTATAATTGAAAATATTATAAAATTAAAAAACTTATATAAAATTACTTTACAAAAAGACAAAAAGAAATAAATTTATATTGTTGTATCAAGAAAACCAGGTTAAAGACTTGTTATATATGATGAAAAATACTGTTGCAAAATATCAATAGACAATAAACAAAGAAATCTATGGTAAATTCTTCATCGTGTGATGTTTTCTAAATCCTTCAAAAAGTTTGGTCTTGGATTGGTGATCTCTTTCCAGTTTTTTTTATGAAGGCAGGATGTTTTATGTATCTAAAAGTCAACAACCTTAGCCATATATGAGAAAGTCGCATTGGAAGTTATATACGACTACTAGCTCATGAGACGGAAAAACATATATTGGTTCAAGTGATTCGAAGATTGGTTCCCCACAAGCAGTTTCAAATCGAGTCTTGTGGATGAGAAAACAATGTTGTGAGAGCTTGGTCACTCTTATGAGTCCGTCACGGCTTAATTCAGAAATAGACGTTTTTATTATATAAAAAAAAAACACTAGCTCATGGGACGACCCACATCATAGTATGTGACGGGACCTAAACTTACCATCAGACGACGAACAGTCCAAAACAAGCCATGCAGCTTCCACAGAGCATCAGTTCCAACAGTTCTTATCTTTTTTCCTACAACAAAACCATAGCATACACTCACCATGCATGGACCACAACGAGAACAAGAAGAGCAACACAGCCCAAAATGCCAACTAAAAAATAAAAAATAAAAAGATGCCATCATCACATTGGCTGGCATTAAATTCACGATCAGTGGTTTCTTGTTAAAAAATCGTCGCCTTCCGTTGTTACAGTAACCTCTACTATTTTCTTCCTTAAAAGCAAAGCTATAGGGTTCTTCCTAGTTCTCTATCTCATTTTGGTTCTCTTCACTGATACATCTTCCTTTTTTGCTTTGATCAAAGCAACTCTCATCATTTTCCCATTTATTGAATTGCCTAGCTCTAGAGAGAGAAGAAGCCACGGAGAAAGAATGGGTCATCACACTTGCTGCAACAGGCAGAAGGTGAAGAGGGGGCTTTGGTCTCCTGAGGAAGATGAGATGCTCATCAACCACATTACCACCTATGGTCATGGCTGCTGGAGCTCCGTCCCCAAGCTCGCTGGTAACTTCATTATTTACCTACCTATGAATACTATTTTGTCGCCTCATTAATCATCACGACGACTAAGGTAGTGATCGATTCATGCATGCACACGTTGTTTTATGAATCGATTCACTATCTCAGCTTCGGATAAATAAGTAGTTTTTTGCCAAGAGAAATCTTCATGTTGTTTCAAGAGAAATCTCAGCTTAGGATGTTTTGTGTGTTTTTTGTACGGCAGAAAAAAGTGGTTTACATGCAGAAGAAATTGACATCTCAACAGTCAGAGAAGAGATACGCATGGTTTCTGTTTTCGAAGTAGCTCTCTTAACAAGGATTTTCATTTTGTTGTGTTTTTTGTGTCAAAAAAATTGTGTAGGGTTGCAAAGATGTGGGAAGAGTTGCAGATTGAGGTGGATAAATTACCTGAGGCCGGACCTGAAACGCGGGAGCTTCGCTCCTCAAGAAGCTGCTCTCATCATTGAGCTTCAACGAATCCTAGGCAACAGGTAACCAACAATTAAATCGACAAGATTTCACTCACTTTTAACAGATATATAAGTATGTCATAGTTAAAAAAAGGAATAGATCTTGTAGGAATTTCACGAAGAATTTCGATGAGACATGTCCTAGGAAGATTTATGTACGCGTATGATTTATGCACAATATAACCCATGAGAATAATGGGAGGTAGGACACAAAAACAATACGGAATAAATCGTCTCCCACTTGTGTTAACCTATTAGGAAACAAATGAACTAGAGCAGAGAACAGTAGATGCAAACATACGATTTTTAACGTGGAAAACCTAATCTTAGAACCATAAATTCAAGATATATATATATATATATATATATTCGTCCAAGATATATCTTGATTTAATTAATTATTTTCCACATAATAATAACATGTGGGTTTCACTCGTCGGACTTCTCCATAAAGAATTAAACCTGGCCCAACAGAGGATTCCATATGTTTGAGGCTGAAACCAAGTTAATTAATAAGGTCCAAACACGGAAATAGTTTTTGTTACTGTCATCTTAGACGATCTAATATAGTTGCTTATATAAAGTCGTCTGAGATGACGCATGACAAAGTAGTAGTGCTTCTATCAATCAAATGATCAAGTATTCACGTTGTATTCATGATGAATTGACAACGATCTTTCAATTGATCAATCGTTGATCGAATGAATTAACAGGTGGGCTCAGATAGCAAAGTACCTGCCGGGAAGAACAGACAATGAAGTGAAGAACTTCTGGAATTCAAGCATCAAGAAGAAGCTCATCTCCCATTATCATCATAATCATCATCATCAACAAGAATCGCTCGTAACGTTCGCCCAAGACCAGCAGTTCATGTTCACGAGTACTTCAACAACTCCTCCTGGCCCTTTCCTTTCACAGAACATGAATCCAGACCATCAGATCCCTCATGAGTATCAATCTTGCATCGCCGCTCAAGCAACTATTCAACATGCCTTTGATCCTGGCCATAATCTCCATTTTGATCAACTTGCTTTTAGTAGTGGAAGCAGTTGGGTGATACCTTCTCAACCGGTCGAGGTATCTCCGTTGGTCTCTTCCGTTCTGAATCCGTCATTCCATGCTCCAAGATGGACATATGATCCTCAACAACACAATGATCAGATCCAATTAGCACATTGTCAAGCCACGGACCCCTTGTTCTTCGACGAGGGGACTTCTCGAGAAGTTGAAATGAATGCCGATCACGAGCAGAAGAAGATAATGGCCCTGCATCCTTGTTATGAAGATCAGGCTGTCCCTATGACCATGAAGGAATCAAAGTGGTTGCAAAAGAGCATCGAGGGCGTGAAAGATTATGATCATCACATGAAACTTTCTTCATTGGTTAAGGCACTTGATCATCATGATCGCAATGAAGTTGCTAGCGAGCTTCCAACCATCTTGTGTCCGCGAGATCAGCTCTCTTGGCTGCATGACCAGATTGATCCTGCAATAATGCCTGCAGTTGATCAATCATCAGTATCTTCATTGTCAGTGGTATCAGGTGGACAAGTTGCTCTTGATCCTAATCTTCCTTGCGGCAGTTGGAATGCTTAAACCATGTTTATTTAGTTAATCGTCTCGCGGACATATTGAAATGACAGTCATCGGCACTTGACTAGTCGCTCGACAGTCGTCACATATCACAGATGTATTTGGCGGCTAAATCACCTACTTTGCAATAGATGTATGCGTGTGACTACTCTCGTCCAATGCAGGAAATATTGTTTGCACTAAGGTAAAACATTAAAATGTATGGAACTGTAGTGTGTAATATTATTCAGTGTCATATGGAAACCTAAGTGTTACTCATTTCGGCAGTAGAATCATCACTGCTATGCGCAAGTCTCAATTGAAGAAGCTTGTTGAAATGAAGTATGCATCACATGGAGTCTCTCTGGCCTCACTACAAGCAAGTTAGCCAGAATCGGCAACGAGGTTCCGATATAGATCATATGCATATACCAATATGTTCATGTCTATGTTATATGATCCGTTACTCTATGATATCTTTATGAATTATGAGTTTCTAATTGGAGTATACATGTGTTTGTTTCTATATCATTTATTATGGTGCTATGGTACAGTGCACTGTGTTGCCTGGTCAGTTTAATGATTCCAACTGGTGCTGATGAGTTATCTTCTCTGATTTCGTTGTGTGTGAGGGCAGTTCGTTTTGGGTACATATTGTGCTGCGGTCCGCATATTGACTGTGGTATATGCAAGTCAACTATGAAGAGAGAATACGGGTGATATGTAAGCAGATCAAATTGCTGCAGTCTCGTATTATTTGATGACTTGGAGAGAAGGGAGAGTGAGAATCAATGATGAGAGAAGGGAAAGGACATTGAGGGACACGGAAGTGATTCTATGTTGAGATATTATGATGATGAGATTAAAAATATGACAATGATATATTTTTGAATAAAAGCTTGATATCTTTATAATCAAAGAAAAATAGGAAGAAAATAGATAGGATTTGTAAAATTTAGTTCCGTGAAGAACAATTCATTCGGAACAAATGATTCTAGTTTGAGATACTCTCAGTGGTGCAATATTGGTGAGTATGCTTGTGGCTTGTCTGTCTTTGTTTAGGAGGCACATGGATTTTGAGATCCGTTGTGACTTGTGACAAATATCGGGAGCTTATGGGAGTTCAAGCAGATGAGTAGAAGATGGAAGAGGATTAAACTACTATTTAAACAAAGAGGCACAATACTAGGAGTATAAGGAAAAAACAATTCATACATGTACGAAACACAAACTTTAGAAATTGGCCTCGAGTCCCTTTGTGATCAAACATAGCATGAATACTAACACCACCGACACTGACGTTCTTTGTAGAACAATTTTCTTAATATTGTCTCATTGAGTAAATAAACATTGGTCCTCAAAGTTTAGTGATCATATGATACCAATCAAAGAGTTTCCGATAAAAAAAATATCAAAATCTTTGTAGAACAATTTTTCTTAATATTGTCTCATTGAGTAAAGAAACATTGGTCCTCAAAATTCAGTGATCATATGATACCAATCAAAGAGTTTCCGATAAAAAAATATCAAAATCTTTGTAGAACAATTTTTTCTTAATATTGTCTCATTGAGTAAAGAAACATTGGTCCTCAAAGTTCAGTGATCATATGATACCAATCAAAGAGTTTCCGATAAAAAAAAAATATCAAAACCAATGTGGCTAACTTTTGTCATAGTCGAGACAGAAAAATTCTAAACCCTAGGCATCTAATAAATCTCCCATGGTTGAAAACTCTAGTGAATGAGATCAATTCTATCATCACAATTCACAATTTTTTTCTTTTTTAAACAGTTGGCTAAAACAATTCATCATCCTAAAAGTGAAAGCTGAATATATATATGGGATAAGGAAAATAGCAGTAGAAGTTACCCATAAACAGTTGCATGAGCATATCCTCATATTTTTTTGAAGAAAAACAAAAAAGACAAAAATCAAAAAAAGAAATTTAAAAACAAACCAGTTCATTCTTTAATTTATTACGACAGTTAAGTGACTGTTTTTACTACTATTTTTTTTTTCCAGAAATTATAAAACAACGAATATAGAAGAGACGATGGTTTAGATGAGCACCATAAAGTGAAGCAACGACGACGACAAGAAGTGCGTTGCAACGAAGGCTATGCAGTGAAACTGAGAGAATCAGATCGGCTGGGCCATTATCGGGCCGATGAGGATCCAATAGGCCGAAACTCCCTAAACAAAGTAAATGGGCCGAACTTTATAAAAAACACCAAATGGGCCCAGACCAAGCCCGTTATATGGCAATATCTTCCCCTATTCAAAGCCTCTCGCCGGTAACCATCAGCGCCGCCGACCGGAGAATCCGTTGGAGAAGACGAGCAAGGAGCTGCTGGAGTTGGAGCAGAAGGACATCTCATCCCCCACAGGTCCTTCTCTTCCTCGCACTTCTCCTCCAATTACATATTCCTTTACCTTCTCTTTTCTCCCAATTTAACAAAACTTGCAAGTTTTTGATTTGTTTGCAGCTTCGATTCTCCGTATCTGTGAAAACGAATCGAAAGTGAGAGATGAGGTGAGGAAGAAGAAGGTGGAGGGGAGGATTGTTACGGCGCCCACGCCGAGGAGTGAAGGTGAGGGTTTGGGTGGTGATTTTGGGGGGTTTTGATGTGAGTTTGTTTGGTGATTGAATTGAGTAGTGTGATTGGGTTGATTTTTCCGTGGGATAATGTAACGCCCTGGCCATCGGGTCGTTACCAAGAAACACTTTTTAGGCTCAGGACTGACCACACAGACCAACACTAATCCTTTTAGTGTGCTTTATCCTCACTTGCAAACACCCTGAGAACCTTCCTAGAAGGTCACCCATCTCAGCATTACTCTACCGAAAAGGAAGATGCACCTTATTTGTATAGATAATACTATCAAACCATTTAAGCAGGTCATTACAGATAATGAGTTGGTGTTTTGGGAAAACTCGTGATTAAGGTTGTGATGATGTTTGTTTGTTTGAGATTGTGATGATGGAAGTGTCGAGAAACCACCTCTATTAAAAGTCCAAACGGATGGCAGGAGACTCTTCAACAGGAAGGTTAAGATATGGTCTCTTAGATGGCATTGCACAAGCTGGAGTTAGAATATGTGTAGAATAAGCATAGTATGATATCCATTGAAGAGTTTTTTTTTATGTTGAAAATAATAACAGAATTAGTATTCGTGTAGCATGGTACTCCTGTGTTAGTGAAGGTTGTGTTTCTTGTTACAAAGTATTAGAAAGGTGTATGCGTGTTTACTGAAGGGATTATAAGTAATTAGCAGGGAGTAAATATTAGTGACTTCGTTTTCATTCTTTGCTTTCAGAATAAACATGCTTTTCATTGGATTCAACCCTATGCAAGTATTTAGAGACAAGTGTTCAATTGATGCAAGCTTTTGTACATGTCCATTACGCGAGAGCTGGACTCAGTGGCATGAGTCAATATTGTTTTGCCTTTTGCAGTGCTTGGCAGAGTGAAGGATTTCTTAGGTGTTCTATCAGAAGCAAGCAAAAGCCTTGAGCTCAATGCAAAAGTAATATATTCGTAATTACAAATCTTCATTGATCGAGGGTTAATTCCTCTAGCGTCTCTGATCTTGCTATTCGTACACAGGACAACCCTGAAGACTATGACATTGAGGTTCTCAATGGGGATGAATCTAAGTATATCAAAATGGTGAGCTGGTTCTTTTTCCATCGGTCTCGTGTTACCTAAAAATGGTGCTGGCAACTTATCCTGTTTTGTTTTACACTGGTAACTTTTCAGGATTTAATGTTGGGCATTGCTGACCTCCACACACCAGAAGCCGTCGCTGCTGCTGAGGCTGCAGTAGCTGGTCATCCTACAATTCTTGATTTCCCTTCTCATGACAGTTCTGCTGAATCAGGAAGAAGTAGTGATGAAGAAGAAGATGATGATAACGATGATGACACCGATGAGGAAGACTCACTAGAAGATGATGACGAAAACAAAGATGACATTGAGCAGGTTGGCTCTCCTGTGAGAACTCAGAGTGCAGGGTCGCATGACGATGATTCCTTGAATGTAGGACTAAGAAGCCATAAGAGGAGAGATCAACGAGTTGCCCTTCTTGGTAGGGGCTTGCGGTCGAATCACATTAATCACATTCCAACAAAAGTTAATCTTATTAGTGCTTACCCTTGCAATATGTATTGCTTCCCCAACAATCTAATTGTTGTGCAGTCGCTACCGTGTCATTCTAACCATCGCCAGAACGTTTAAGTGAAAATTATAATTTAGCAACTGTTAAAACAATGCCATCGATGTCAATAAGGAGTAAAAGTAAAGTTGTGTGGTCGAGGACAAATGTTAAAGTTGTGTGGTCGAGGACAAATGTTAACTCCATCGGAAAATTGAGCAATGCTTCTTGGAAATTAATCTAACTAGTATGATGTTTACATCATATTAATAAATAAGAGCAAGTCCAACCTTGTTGTTAAAATAGATGTAGTTATTGCTATAATTTAATATCAAAAAATATTTTTAACATTAATTCTAAAATTATCACTCTAATGTTTGATTGTATTTTACATCATAATGGTTCCATTTGAGCAAATTTTCTCTCAATCTTATTATTTTTTATCTAAATGCAATTAAGCGGTGTTGACGTTATTTTCTAAAAACTTCTCTTCAAAATTTCGTACATATTATAATTTTTTCAAAATTATACCAATTTTTTTTTCATCGAATTTTTATCCTGATATTCTACTAATTTTTTCAAGCATATTTTTATATGTTTCTTTTTTAGATAAGTAAATACATATCCTGAATAAATTCTTGAAAGTGAAAACACTTAAACAATAGTGATAATTGATGATGTGGTAAGGATAACTATATATCTATTTTTGATTCCAAATATAAAATTAGTTTTAACTCGATTTTATTTTAAGATAACTTTTATCTCATGATTGAAACATTATGTTTATATTTTGATTTTAAATTATAAATATAATTTTAGATATGACTCATGATTGAAGTTGGTCTAATACAACAATAATACAAGCTTCAGCTAAGTTGTACCACTCTCATCCCTTTATTGGAGCTCTAAGAAGCCTTGCACGACCAAACATCCGGAGGAGGCCTCTTTGTCCCACAAAAATAATCTACTAATTACATTAACGTTGTCAGGAATCACTATTCTTTGTATTGCATTGTTTTTTTTTATATATATAGAAAACTATTCTTTGTATGATTGTATCTAAATCACACACTAAAAATCCAAACTTCAATGGAAACGAATCATGATTTGCCCCGAGTTGCAAACCAAAATTCTGCTATAGAAAACAGGACTCGTTGCAACATGTTCAAATTTCAGAAAAAGGGAAAGCAATCACCACGACTGTTTGGTGTTCAAATAGGCAGAAAACACAATGAATGCGCGAATAGATAGGTGAGAATATAGAGAGTGAAGTGCAATAGCAAAGCAAGAGATGGCAACAGGCTCCATCCAGAGCTAAAAAAAGGGAAGAGGCAGCATTCACGAAACGGTGTGGAATCGATTATTAATATGTTGGCTTAAGTAGATGGGGCGACGGACCAGGGTGTGAAATTAGGCGTTGGAAATACAAAAGAGTTTATTTCATTCATTGTCTATCATTGATGATAATAATAACCTTAACTGATTATTTATATGTTGACCAAATAACCCTTGAGAGATAAACTACCGAAACCCATTTTATGAATTTGATATATATAATAGATGGATTGCATCAATAAATGTTTAGAAAGAAACAAACATATCTCGCATAATCACGTCAAATATAGAAGATGGATAATAGCATCTCTGTATGTCTTCAGATATCGAATCCCCGATCTTATGTTTAAGAGGGAAATGACTTATGTCAACTTCACGTTGACACATCAATAAATGTTTAGGTATGGTTCATGAATTTGCTTATACAATAAATAAACAAAAAAGAAGAAAAACGTCAGCCTTAGATGCTTGCATACTTGCACACGAAAAGTATCAGAAGTACCAAAAAATACAGAGGGATGATTAAAAAAACCTATTATAGATCTTAACGCTCCTCTAAAACGAAGTTCATGGCCATTTGGCTCGAAGAGTAGACATCAACTACACTACCCCATTATATATCCAGTGTGAAACAAATCAACATAACGAACGCATAACAAGTGGGCAATAGATTGGTGACACATTGACCGAACATGTGACCTCATGTCACGACATGTTATGTTATCATGTCGAGTATAACTTTATGAGAAATTCGAACCAATTATAAAAGGCTAATTGTGGATCTTAATGGTAAGAACTAAATCGTAACATATTAGTAAAAATAAATATCTCATATAAATTACGACGTTTTTTAAATTGACAACTTTTGAGCATGTAAAAGTCCATAATACGCATATTTTATATCATATCATTTTCTTCATCATTATTTTTTTTTTTATCAACTCACAATGCTTCCTTACTTTTACTCACCAACCCACAAAGGCATTTTAGCCCATAACAAAATCAATGGTTTCATTAATAATCATATCAAATCAATTTTTTGTAATTTATCTATAACAAAGG
The DNA here is from genome assembly GCA_001925005.1 of Drosera capensis. NCBI lineage: Eukaryota > Viridiplantae > Streptophyta > Magnoliopsida > Caryophyllales > Droseraceae > Drosera > Drosera capensis. Next base: position 35,857 of record LIEC01012250.1, on the reverse strand, counting down.
GAGTAATATTGTGTTTCATGGTTCATTTATATCTAGCAACTTTATATCCATGATTCATTTATATGGGCATTTAAGAGCTTATACTTTAAATAAACTATTGTCTTAGATTCTTGCGTACACACACAAGCAAGCACAAGTAAGAACCAACTGACCACAGTATAAAAGGAAAGCATATAGCTATCAAATTTGTCACTCGCTACAAACATCAAAACTTTATCTGAAAATAAAACCATCGAAGTTCCAAAGATGAGAAACAACTTCAAGATTGTTTCATCATGGCTCCTTGTTGTGCTTGTAACTATTCTTCTGACCATAAGTATAGATGCTTATCAAAATCAAAATGATCTGATCACCGAGTCATGTCGAGCAACGTTGGATCCCAGGACATGTGAATCAACTCTCCGGTCAAACCCTCGGAGCTCTAGCGTGGACTCTAGAGGACTGGCCCTCATCATGGTTGACGTGGTGAAGTCGGATTACAACAATGCTCTTCGTTACGTGAACCAGCTCATCGTTCAGACAGCAAGGACCCGAGGAGATATACTTAAGGCGCTAAGGAAGTGTGAAGAATTGTACAGGTTCGTGGTAAGTTATGATGTCACTGAGGCCGTGGAAGCCGTTGAGAAGGGAGATAAAAAGTTTGGCGTGGATGCGATGGTTGATTCCAGTAGGGATCCGGGTTTTTGTGAGCTTGAATTCTCAAGCAGCAAACTGAAGTCGCCATTGACGGAGACGAATAACCATCTTCATAGGATTGCGGACATTGCTGCAACTCTTATTAGGCTTCTGTAATGAAGAAAATGAACATTTTCTCTTCGAATAAATCGATGCATGATCATGGTTGATAACGAACCCAATTTTAATATATATGGAAATGGGTGATTAAGTATGCCACAATAAGGATCGGTTTGACAAATTCATATCTTCATTGCCAGATATGAAATCACGCATGCTTGAGTTCTATCCTCTGAAATTTCTTTGAAAATAGTTCTCAGGGCAGGACTTCTTTTTTAGACTCATAAAATTATTCCTGAAACTCTACCTCTCAAGCGGCTTTTGCTTACATTATCTTCTTAATTTTTTTTGATCAAAACGTGTTCTTCGCCAAAGACCACATTTCTATTGAGAACCTTCTCTCAAGAATTGTTGAATCTCACAATTCGCAGCTTTTCACTATGTACTATGCATTGAAATATTCCCAAAGGTTTATGTAGGATGTCCAAATATTCCCGAAGCATAATAGCCAACGTATTTTCAGGGCATTATTGCTTTGATCAACGTATTATTCCCGAATCAACTGGAGGTTTAGGAATTCTATTGATCAACAATCAACTATACTAATCGCTTTCACACAACGGCTTCGAGAATAATGAAGGTAACTTAATTTACCTTCAGCTTGGCTATCCTGACATATAAGGTCGTCTTCAATGTTGAATATAAATTTGTAAACCAATTCACAAGAGAACCTTGAGTTTCTCATCTTGTCTTATGTATGAAAGGAAAAACACTAGTACCAGCTGCTATGGCACCTACAACAAGTTGATTACAAATAGAATACTAAATAAAATCATCAAATTTAACCACTCAGAGATGTGGACTAACATCTTTTCATACAATTCAAATCTTTAATTGTTATAGATTGGCATGCATCTTGTTTATCAAGGCATCTTATAGTCTTTCAAACTCAGCTATGATAAATACCATACAGATTATGTTTATCATCAAGGCATCTTCTAGTGTTCTGTTTCCTGTTAGATCACATCAATAAATGTTCAGGTACTTATGGCATTAATGGTTCTCGTATCTGCACATTAAAGAGCTTTCCTCGTCCTGATAAATCATGGAGGCCAACATTTTATACATATAAAACTATGTTTGTTTCGATCCGTAGGACAACAAAATGTATTTTTTCACGATTTATTTAGTAACATCAGTGGTTATTTCATTTACGTATTTTTTAAGAAAAGATTTTGCTACCTTGTTATTTTGTTAGATAGAGAAACAGAGTTATCCAATAAGAATATCACGATGATCAGATTCTGGTGTAGATATAATTGCAGAATAAAAACTAACAAAGTCCGGAGTATAAAATGATAGCACATGGCCATGTGATCACCATATTAAATTTTAAAGATGAGAAAAAACATGAAGGTTGATTCACCATGGCTACTTATCCTGTATGTTCCCTTTCTTCTGACCATTACTGTTGTTGCCAATCAAGAAGATTTGATCTCGAAGTCATGCCAATCAACACCGGATCCCAAGACGTGCGTATCAACTCTCCGGTCAGACCCACGGAGCTCTACCGCGAACTCTGATGGGTTAGCCCTGATCATGGTCGATGTGGTGAAGTCGAATTTCACCAATGCGCTTGATTACGTAATCAAGCTCATAGAGAAGCAACCAAGAACAGGAGAAGACATGCTTAAAGTGCCAAGGTACTGCACTAAGAGTGTACAATGTGGTGGTAACTGCGAATGTCCCTGTGGCTGTGGACGCCGTCAAGAAAAGGAGACCCTAAGTTTGGGTTGGATTCGATGAGTGATTCCAGTAAGGCAGCAGATGCATCGTGCGAGGATGGATTCTCAAGCATCAAACTGAAGTCTCCATTGACGGAGATGAATAAGGGTCTTCGTGGGATTTCGGACATCGGTTCTGCTCTTATTAGGCTTTTTTTATGGAGAACTTGAAATGTTTTGTCGCTGAGAAATTTATATATGATCTAAGTTAAATTCATACGGCACCTAATCCAAACATATAAACGGAATTTGGTGTTCCGGTTGCGATAACTGAACAAGGGTCAGTTTGCTAAGTAGTTCCATCATCGAAACGATGTCTGTATCGCATGGCTATGCAGTTTGTGTAAGACATGTTTCCTTTGTTAGTCTCGTATCTTAGAGACATACTTAATAATGCAACGATCTTTTCTAACTTTGTACAAAAATATATACTTCCTCTGCCCATAATTAATACCACAAATTAAACGATGTGTTTAATTTTATGAAATTTTATGAAGATTTTTTATTTTATTTTTTATAATAGTGAGATTTATTGTAACGATTATAAAAGTAGATATTAGGTGTATTATAATTGAGTTTGATTAATTATATATATTTTTTTAAAATAAAAACTATTTAAATATATTATAATTATTATAAAACATAAAAAAACTAAATAGCATTTATTATGGACGGAGGAAGTATAATACTTAGTCCCATAATATAAATTATTTGGATCGTCCTAAAATATATACAACGTATCACATTTAGTAATATATCTCTACATAAAAAATAACAAAATAATTATCACAGTAAACTTACTAACACATTATCTCATCTCTACAATAAATCTCACTGATTTAATATTCATATAAACTTATATATCGGATTAATTAATTATATATATTATGAGATAAAAAAAAATATAACTAGATCTCATTCTATCAACAGGAGTTTATCTCGACCATCACCTCGTGATCAAACATTTCCTTTATTTCGAAACTCGAGAGGGTGCTTCTCAGTGAAACTTTGTTGCCAAGTGTAACAAAGCACTTTCAACACTCCCTCCTATATAGAGACCCCCAAAACAAAACCACTTAGGTTAAACTCTCCTCAAAATACCCAAATCCATCAACACCACCGCTCCGCGGCCCCCGCCGCCCCAATCGCCACCACAATGAGTGGAAACAAGGATGAGATCGACATGTCGGAACTCGCCGCAAATCTCCCCGCCGTCGCGGGTACAATGACAACCCTCAAAGCCCTAATCTGAACCCCCTTTCTCGATTTGTGCTGTTGCTGATGGTGTTTTTGTTTTGTGTTTTTCAGCTCTGAGTCCTGAGGATCGTGCCGGACTCGTCAATGCCCTCAAGGTACGGTTTAGGGTTTGGATTTGGGATTTGTTAGGGTTTTGGTTTGATTTGTGGGATATGTTGTGGTGTGTTTTGGCAGAGCAAGTTGCAGAATCTTGCTGGGGAGCATGCGGATGTTCTTGAGAGTCTGACGCCGAATGTGAGGAAGCGGGTCGAGGTGCTGCGTGAGCTTCAGGTATTGTTTTGTGTGAGTTCGGGAATTTGTTGGATTGAGTTGGGTTGGGGAATTTTGGTTGCCTCTATGTGAAGAGGTTGAGATTCCTTGTTTTTTCTGTACTTGATTTTGTTGGACTCGTTGTTAGATATGGTGGCGGCCTGTTTATCATTGGTGTTATAATTTGCAATGTTGCGCATTAGATGTGATTGTTCGATTGTGTTTGTCTGCGTGTTGCAAGATTCTTGTTGAATTTAGATGCTTGAAATGTTAGAAATATAGATTTGTTTCTGTTTTGTTCGGAGTATCTCTTTAATATTGAAAGTGGCTAATCCTGGTAGAGGATGTAACCAGGTATGTAAAATGTGTGCTGTTGTGCTTGGATTATTCTATCTAACTAGTGTGTCACCCGCACGGAGAATATCTTAAACTTATGAAGGAGTAATTATTTATAAATTGATCGTTTATAAGATTATTTATCTTGATATCGTCAATATTTTGTTGACTATGTATATAGCATCATAGATTTTTTTTGAAATTATTTTGATTTTATCGAGAATATTCAATAGATTCTTGAAATATATATAATCAATTACACTTTTTTGTTTACGTAAGAACCAAGATATTTTTATCACAGAACAAATTTTGATCAAATTCATGAACTAATTTGATAAAACAAAATGAATAGACGATAAAAAAAAAAGTGAATGATTCTTCTTTAATGAAGTTTTAAATTCTATAATGTGAAAAGTTATCATTTTTGTATCAAATGTCAATCATGCATAGGGAACAACATGAATATAAAAAGAATATTATTGAAATAACTTCTAAATTATTAAAATACTTCATTTATTTTTGATAATATTATCAAATATTTTCACAATTTTTTTTGGTAAACAATATGAATGTATGTCTTTTATAATATAATCTCTGTGAAATTATCATGATATTTATTTTGGTTTTTTTACTGAAATGATTATAATTATCAAATTAATCGTATCACACCATAAATCAGGTAACGTTATTATAATATATGATATAAAATTTTTTTGACTTTCTTTTGGCAAAAACTTTTGGTTTTTGTAGTATAATATTTTCAATTGTATGTTAATAATTAACATTAATGATAAAAATATTTAGTCACATACTCTTTTGGCATGATATATATAAAGAGTTAATAATATCTACGAACTACAAAAGAGGAAATATGAAAAGTTTTTTTTTTCTTTTTTCATTACTATTAATGTTAATTATTAAATATATTAAAAGTGAAATTACTATTGAACCTCTCAATGATAATTGAATTGATTGATATATAGATGTTAATATAGGATGACATATCATGTGATACCATGACATCCCATAAGATGGCATGTCATGGGATGATACTATGAATTAAAAATATATATCGATGTGTCATGTTTGTTGTTGAATATGAGATGATTGATGATTGGGAATATTGATTTTTCGTTGTAATTGTGGGATTTCGTTGTCTTTTTTGTATTAGGAGATTCTTGGAGTTCTAATGAGTTTATGTGGCCAGGAGATAGTGATCTTTAGTGGTTAAAACATTAAATAATTGTCCCTGTTGGCGTAAGGTGTGATCTCTGTTTGGCAACCATTTTAGGAGCTTATTTTCGTATCTACACTAGATTGGTTATGCTTTCTTTGTGTTGGTTGTGACGAGTATTTTGGTTTTTTGTCGTCATTGTAGCTATGATGCTTCACTCACCATGCCTTCTAGTGCTTTTTTTCTCTTTTATAGAAGTCCAAGTCCTTTTAATGATTCTGGTCTTTTATATTTGTAAACATCTTGGTAAACCAACCTGAAGTTAATCCTTAATAGAAGCCAAGGCTCTTTGTAAATTTTTTTTTTCCTTTAGGCCAATCACAAGTTTGTTGGTTATTTCTCTTGTATTGCTTACACTTTGGATGTTAATAGTATGGTTTCATGAATCGCTTTATTCAGGATGTATGCATGGACTTCAGTGCAGATAGGATTCATGAATATTCCATCCGGTTCACCTGATTACATAGCCTATTCGGCTATTTTTTTTATTACCACTACTACACAATTAATTGGGTTTATTTTTGTTATTTCTAATTGGTTGAACTGATCAGTTTTATGCACCGGACACACAACAGTGGTTCTATCTATTCGGCCGACACGAATTACATACTTTGGGTAGTATTATTTAGTGATTTTTGTTGCATTTGATGAAGGACTAATCAAATGGATGGCGTAGGCATAGTTATCAATATTGTACGATATGCGATACGTATTGAATATGAAGCCGTACTATCAGTGTATCTATAATTATCAATATCGTACGATACACACAGGGTGATTGATACGTATTTATAGGCTGTATTGAATATGAAATTGCATCGTCGGTGTATCAAGCGTATTGTTACGTATCGATGCGTATAGTACGATACGCACGATACGGATGGTACACATCAATAGGGAAATGTATTTAAAAACATAAAATTTAAAAGAACAAAAAGAGAGAGAGAATTATCACTTAAGTAAAGAAAATACTCATTATTTCCTTAGAGGATGGAAAAAATAAAAAGAGCCCCAAGTTAACGAGAAGAAAAAGATCAAAGATCCAGTTGTGGAACCATTATTTAGTCTCGTTGCTCTTGTCATTTGATATAGTCATTGCCCTTTTGCAATTCAATTAAGTCAACATCATTTTTCACTCGAAGAAATGATGGTGTTATTTAGCAAATCTTTTCAAAGAATGAGTCAAAACGTTTATTTCTTAGCATAAAATCACATGCGATATATTTTTTGTTTTATTACTAGAGATCAACCATATCTTCCGATACAATATGATACTCGATACATAAAATAAAATAAGGACTCTTATGCAAGATACGTTTCTCTATTTGACAACTATGGGTGCTGGCTAATTTGAGCTACACATCTATGGATTTTTCATTTTTACTCTCTGTCATATGGATATATCTGAATTCTTCCTATTTCTAACATCTAGCAAATGTTGCAACCTGTTCAAGAACTTTGTTTACAGTAATATGCACGCAAGAATCTTTTATAATTTAATTTTGCTTCTACCGCTCTTGAGTTATGAAGAACTTAATAGATCTGTCCTTTAGATACTTGAAATAAAAGTTTATGACTCATTATTGAGTAGTTATTCTTTCATAACTTTTGTATCCGGGATGTAGTCACATTATTTGTCGGAGAGCTGCAACACCCTTCTTGTGCAGCTTGAGTGCAATTCAGTTTTAACTAAATTTAAAAATGTAGAACAATTGAATATTCATTATAACTGGATCTAATATTTGTTGTAGGAATATGTACTGAATACTAAGGTTGTCAGTTTAAGGTTTTAGTTTTATCTGAAATTGTTAATTGCAAAATCTGATGAAACATATTATACGACCTCGGAAATGGTAATATTTAATGATAAACTTATCAAGTTATTGTTGCAAGCCCATAGTTAATTTCTGTCCAATTTCTGTGTATAGATTATAATAATGGATTGCTAATTTTTATGCTAGTTTTGGTTAAGATATGCTAGGAGAAACCTTAGTCATATCAATTTTGCTAATTCATACTACATATGTCCTTAATTCCTTTTACGCATAAATGTTAATCCATTGCTCAACTTTGACAAAATATGCAAATATGGTATACAGAGTTGACTAATGCCCTCATACCATAATACTATCCTAGTCACCAAACAACCAGCTGCTATAACACTTGATCTAATCACCAGGTATGCCATATTCTTATATTCTTCTCAAACCCATATCATTCTATCCTCCTTATCTTTTTGCGAGCAATTAATATAGATAATAGATTTGTTGGAGTATTAATTTAAAGCAGCCTTTCTATTGAAATGCTTGTAAAAATTTTGAAAAGCCTTTACTCAGGTTAACTGATATTAATGTCTTAAAATACAATTGAAGATGCAATTTATACTCATTTCACTTCTGCAATCTGCTTTTTCTCAGAATGCACACATTTTCCACAGCGGTAAAAAAAATAATAACGTAGTTTTATGGGTTGGGCATATTCTTTAACATGTTGAGCTTTAGAATAGAATTATAATGGGAAAATTTCCATGCATTCACTGCTCAATTATCTTCATTTCCTCCTAAGAAACAACTTCCCCTGGTCAAAATTTGTCTCATGTGACATCTTCTGTTGATATGGTGTCTTCTTTTTGTCAAATCTTGTCGAAAATCCAATTATGCTGATGAAACACATAAATGATTGCCTCCAATGTACAAAATCTAAGGTGCATCAAAGTTTGGAATTGTGAGCAGTAACTGTTATAATAAACTGGATAACAATGCTGCAGTGACTGTTCCAGAAGACTCGTACGAGACTGTCTAGAAGAATGTTTGACAAATAATGAATTGTAATAGGTAGGTTGTGTTCAGTAAAATCTATTAATATAAGGGTTGAACGGATTACGTAACCGCTACCAATACCGATAAACCGTAACCAACTGGAACAAATTATTAGAAGCTGTTTTAGTTTATAAAATAATACTGATTAGTTAATTGATTATGCGAACCATACACAATTGATTATGTGAATTGTTTTTTGCAAGTTATTTTTGTAATCAAGAACATTATAATATTCTAAACCTAAATTTAAATCGATATCTTTAGTGATCTTGAATCTCACTATTTTGTTAGAATTAGATCCATTTCCACTAAAATTTAGGACATTTACTCCCGTTCCATTTTATGTGAAGGTGACTTTGCATATTCATGTATTTTATACCCATTTTTGTTAGGTTGAAACCAATGAACAAACTTCGGTTTCCATTTTTCAATAAAATCTAGTACTCCCTCCGTCCAACAAAGGTTGTAACTATTTGATTGTGTGTATATGTCTGGGCAAACTTTGACTTGCATTATGCGACGATAAAATGATTTTTTATTTTATTTTTTGCAAACTTTTTATATGGTACTAATCCTAAGTTTATGTAGTGTAGTTTGACTTGTGACGCTTTGCACGACATTCGACATTTCGGCATTGTTTAGTGATAGAACGAAGTTCCTGTAACTGTGTTGAATAGTAACAAAAATAAAATCATTGCAACTTTCATGGAACGAAGGGAGTTTTTGGTTTCGGTTTTTTTTCTTGTATTAACATGCTTGGTTTTGATTTTCGGTTTCTTTAAGCCGAACCTGTCAAAACCAAACTCAAACTAAAACCTAACCATTTAACATTTTTGGTCCAGAGGATTACCTTATCCGCCACCTCCCTTGTGAGCCACGAATCGGGTCTGACAACCTAATTCATGGTGCGTTTGGTTTTGGTACCAAATAGTCAATTTTAGCAACAGGAATAAATGCAATAATTAGCAAACAAATTGGTAGATTTAGCAACACATTTATGGAACAGGCTGATATCTAAAGCTTCTCTTCATTACGGATGCGCTGATACTATGACACTGATACTATGCCACAATGAATTAAATCAACTAGCAATAGCATTAATGTGTACATAACCAAAGTTGGCATACTTGAATCAGAAACTTTTATATCTGTGTGAGCTAGCTAGATTAAGAGCCAGTCGGAAATATTCAGGCTCAGGTAGTCAAGTGTTCATGTCAAGGGCATATGATATAGATACCATGCTTGGAGGAAGAGAAGGAACTCTCTTATTAGAAATTACCAGTCAAGCCAGCCTCCATGAACCTTGAACAAGCATAATTGAACTTTTGTTTTGATTGCAGACTCAACATGATGCATTGGAGGCAAAGTTTTTCGTGGAAAGAGCAGCGCTTGAGGCTAAATATCAGAAGCTTTATGAACCACTCTACAACAAGGTATGCTGGGAGCCTGGGACTACATGAAGTTGAACTCCCTCTTATGAACTGTCTTTGATTTTTCTGTTACTATTGGCTGATGATGTTATCCCCTGCAGAGGTCTGAAATTGTCAACGGCGTGGTGGAAGTTGAAGGAGTGACAACTGATGTAGCAATGGACCAAGGAGGATATAATGCCGCAGAAGGTACCATAGAGACTTGCAGTAAAATAGTTTTATGGTTTTCTTCTGTTACTGTTTCATTTATGACTTCAAATTTGTGCAGAAAAAGGTGTCCCTGACTTTTGGCTCACAGCGTTGAAGACTCATGAGATACTGGCAGAGGAGGTGATACTTCATTGCATTACTGCTGCTTATTGGTTTCATTTTTTCGCTGTAATTTTGTTTGTCCGGAGCTATTATCCTCTAATATTATTGGCTCTTTCAGTCTTTCTTCTTCCTTGATTTTCCTGGATCAATTTGCTCTGAGCTAGAAATGCTTTGGTAATAACGGTTCTCTCAAGCTTCTTATTTTAGACTGGACGTGAAACTTTGTTTTGATACATGGTTTCAGATAACGGAGCGCGATGAAGGTGCTCTGAAATATCTGAAAGATATCAGGTGGTCAAGGATCGATGAACCCAAGGGCTTCAAGCTTGAATTCTTTTTCAATCAGAACCCTTACTTCAAAAACACTGTACTCTCTAAAACGTACAACATGGTTGATGAAGATGAACCCATCTTAGAGAAAGCAATTGGGTAAGCTACTCAGGTGGTGGCATGGTGCTCAAGATAGCATGTGTTCTACCTCGTGCACCACTTTACATTTTTTTCATGTATTATAGGACGGAAATAGATTGGTATCCAGGAAAATGTTTAACCCAGAAGCTACTGAAGAAGAAGCCTAAGAAGGGTTCAAAGAATGCCAAGCCCATTACTAAGATTGAAAAGTGTGAAAGTTTCTTCAACTTCTTTAGCCCTCCTGTCATTCCAGAAGAGGATGAGGATCTAGATGACGAAGCTGTAAGTCTTATATGCTTTAGATATCCTAGACTGCTATTGAACATTTTCTTTGGAGCGTCTACCTTATAATGCAAACAAGCAACTGTCGCATTCAACTTATACTTTTGCAGGCTGAGGAACTTCAGAATAAAATGGAGCAAGACTATGACATCGGGTAATCTATGTTTATATAGTTAGATGCATTTTTCTGTTGTGAAAAATGTCTGATAGATAGGTCTGCATTGTGCTTCTTGAATATGTAGTTGACTAAAGGGTTTCACTGCTTATCCTGATAGCACAATGCTTAGAACCTTCTGGGATTAGCATCTTTGGCAAGCTATGAGTTATAGTTGATTTCCACTGATTGTCCTTATAACTTGTTGTGATAAGATTGCAATTTGGAAATGAAAGCAGACATGTTCAAGATTAGATTCATCAGAAGCGATTGGAGGATGAAGATAACTCACTCAAGCCTTCTTATTTAGTCTAACTGGTAAACTTAGACCCGACCACGGTTCTTGTTTAAGAGAAGGATAAACCGAAATTGAAACCTTTTGAGTCGGTTCCAGTTCCGGTTTAAGAATCGTCGGTTCCGATACGGTTTTGGTTCAATGGTGGTTTAGGTTTCGATTTTAGCTAAGCACAGCTTAGTTATTTTTCTTCTTTTGTTTCCTTTACATTTCAACATCGTCTTGCACATAATATGCATGTCAAATGATATTATTTGATATATCGTCTAAATAAAATATAATATAAGATTGAAAAATATCAACACATATATAGCTTTATAAACATTACACTTAGTGTTTTTAAGATAGGATCGATATAAAAGAAAATGGATCAATGATAGGAATTCAGTGTTTCAACTATAAGAATTTAAGATAAAATGAGTTTTGAGATATGAATAATGAAAATGAACTAATGAATTATTGAAGATTTCAAGTTTTGAGCGGGAAATAGGCAGTTCGACCCGAAATCGAATCGATGGTTCCGGTTCCAGTTTTGTTTTTGGTGGAACCTAAACCGAACATATGTCGTGCGGTTCGGCTCCGGTTTTAGCCGGTTCCGGTCTGATTACGGTTTTGATTCTCAAACCGACGACGGGGTTCCGGTCTTATTACGGTTTTGATTCTCAAACCGACGACGGTTCAGTTTCGGTTCAAAATCGAACCGTGGTCGGGCTACTTAAACTAATGGTGTTGATTTTTTGCAGTTCAACTATACGGGACAAAATTATACCCCATGCTGTCTCATGGTTCACTGGAGAGGCAGCGGATGAATTGGAAGTTATTAACGACGATGAAGAGGACAATGATGATGAAGAGGAAGACGACGAGGATGATGAAGAGGAAGACGACGAGGATGATGATGAGGACGACGAGGATGATGAGGATGAGGATGAGGAAGATGAAGAAGAGAGGAAAACCGGGAAGAAGGTACTTAACCTCTGCCCTGCCCTCATCGCTTCTGAAAGATCTTTTGAATGCTTTTACTAGAATTGATTCTAATTGACTCCTTTTTGTTCCTTATTTGTGCTTTTGCAGCAATCTCCTGCTGCCAAGGTGAGATGAACTAATCATTCTGGCCTTTTCTGTTGCAACTTTTATCTGCTGTGTGCTATAGTTGCTCCAAATTCCGTATGGTTTCACCCATTGCAGCTCAGAGCAAGGCAAGAGGCTGCTGGAGGACAGCAAGCTGAGCGTCCTCCAGAGTGCAAGCAGCAATAGTGCAAATATCTAAAGTGTCGGATTTCATTGTGCCATCATCAAGTTTTGTTCGCATCCTATTAATAATTTCGTGCCCTTTCTCATATTGGTCTTTCATGTGCCTTGAGCTTCTCTCGGTCCTCAACATCTGCGTCATTGAGACGTATGTTTGCTTAGTTTCTTGGTTTGTTTGAGACAAATCAACATTAATGCTTTGTTCGTAGGAGTGTTGTTGAGGACTCACAGGTCACAACAGCACTCCCGCTTTGTTCATGTAAGGTTCTCATTTAGAAGAGCTGGTTTTTTGTGTGTTCTACTTGAATCGCTTGATTTAGAGGACATTGTCAATTGTATTTGTCATTTGTTCAGGCCAAGTCTCTTGTCCTGATGGATATGTGCCTTTGCAAAACACAAAATCCAGTCTCTGAGATACCTGAATCGCTTGACGCATAAGCCCTCGCAGGGGTTACAGTTCCGCACCAAAGCTATCTATTCAAAGAACACGATACTGTGAGTAGGGACTGAAGCAACTGGTTTGAGTAGCGAATGGCTCAATTGCTGTGGTTATCTGCAGCGGCCGTGTTTGGTCTGGTCTGTCCAATGAACCGCAGAGAAATGGCAACTGATGTCAATGAAATGGCAGATGAGCTATGCTCTTCATGCCTTGCCAGCCATCGGCGAAATGAAGTGTGAACATGTACGTTTTCAGGCATCTATGTGGTGATTTCCGCGGCTGTTCTTATGAGTCGGCCATGATGACGACACTGCCACACCAGCATCACAAAATCACCAGGGAACAAGATAAAAGTTTCATCTCTTTTTAGCCTTGAACTTGCCTATCGATCGATAGATATGGTCACCCATGTGTCGAGCTAAACAACATTTTGGCGCTCATCGTGAGTCGGCCAGCTTGTGATGTGACCGGAGCTGGCTCGTAGAAGTCGTGTTCTTTTACTTGAAACGAACACATAGCAATGTCGATCGTCTTCTAGATGCTTAGCTCCCTTCATTTGATTCATGAGCCTTGGTGTTATTAAGTCTACGACTTCCGGGTAGAAAATTTACTGTACCTTATTCTAATAAGGTACTTGTTCTATTTCAACCCATCTTTTAATAGTAGCAGTATAAAGAACATTACGATCACTAGGGAAACAAACAACAAAGAATATTACGACTATTATACAAGATGTGACTGAAAAGGGTTGAAAATTCAAAGAACCATCTCAGGACCACGAACCCGTGGGCCCCCACTTCCTGGTCCACTCGGTTGGTGTCAACAATCTGTCAACGGACCGGACCGGTCCGACTTTTCGTTTTCCACAGTAATTTTATCTTTTAATCTTTTTATAATTTCCCGAGAATAATTGTCCCCTCACCGCGTAAAGAATGTGACAGTTTTATTCATACATTTTATCAAAACAAATTTTAATTGATATAGTGAAATGATTTCTTATTTTATGGAAATTTGATGTCAAACTTCAATCATATAATTAAACAAATCTCATTAAAATATTATTGTATAGTAATTTTTAAAAATATTAATGCATTGTTTATTATGAAACCGAAAAAGACGAGTAATACTTCTTCTGTCTAATTTAATTATAATATCTTAATCTTTTTTTATTCGATAATAAATTTATATTATTATAATCAAATTATCGCATCATTTTTTTCTCTCTCTTTTATTCTTTTTTTCAAACCTTGCTTATACCCATTATTTTTAAAAAAATATTTTTTATTCATTAAATTACATATAAATTTAACACACACACATGAAATCTTATTACGAATCAAGTATTTATAATTAAATTGAAACGAAATATTAGAAGGATGAATAGTGATTTGTGATTAGTGATCAGTGTTTGGCGATCGGTGATTAGCTTAGCTGTTTAGATGTCAGTGTCAGAGAGAGAGAGAGAGGGAAAGACAAAGGTGTAATGGGTAGCTTTTCGTACTCCCGCAGCAGAGTTACTCTAATGATTCCTCGCCACGTGGTATCGTCTGGGGTCAATGTGCCTATGCCTCCCCCTGCTTGGTCCTTTTCACGGGTGCATGGAAACAGCATCGATCTCTACTCTCAGATATTTTAAAACCTTTTTTTTTCGAAGAAAATAAATATCTTTACAAAGTTCGATCCCTTGTTGGAGGGAGTACCACAGGGGGCATTGTATTGTTTCTTGATCATTGAATTAAAAATTTAATGGTTTAGATTTATTTGGGGTTTAAGTAAGAATTTTTGTGTTTTATTTTTGGATAAGGTTTTTTATGGGTTTATTTTTTTTTATGATTTATATTTTTTTAGGTTTTACTTTTTTTCATCCAATTTAGATGAAATCATTTAACCCAACGTACAGCTTTATAATTGTTGAATGTTTTGATGAAAAAAGAGTATTTCTTTAGTGATAGTAAGTTTTAATAAATTAATAAATTAACGTGTTTGGATAAGAGTATCAAAAAAATTATAAATAAATTGAGATAATTTAATAAAAAAATATTATATTTATATTAGAACAGAAAAGGGAGTAGTTTTTATGAATTCACTCTTTCTCTATTGGGTTTTAATTTTTTGTTCTTGATTTTTTAAATATTTTTTTCTTTTTCATTTTGGGAAAAGCAACACTACAGCACCCTTGTTGTGTGGCTTTTGCTACACTAGGGTTCCAACTCCTTAGTCTAAATTTGTGAGGATTGTTTAAAATTATGATAAAAGTATACAAAAAGTTAATAACGAAAAATTATCCAAAAAAATAAAAGTTAGTAACATAAACATAAAATGTGAAGAACGTAACCAGCTATATATGTGTATGTACTACAATTTCGCATATATGTGTATGCACTAAAAATTTATTAGATATTTTAGGATATTTTGTATCGAAATTTATGTGAGATGAGAATATAAATGAAGATTCCAATGGGTTAATCATGATACTTTAAAAAAACTAATTCCTCGAATCTACAAATTGTCTTGGTACATGGATTTTCGTTTTATTTTTTCCGGGGGGCTTCGTATTGATATGTGAATTATGGTAAACATGAATAGGGCCCGCTGCTTTCAAATTGTGTCCGCTCGTGAACTTGCAGTGCGCCAGTCGCATGCATGTCATCATACATGTCGACTGTTATACTTCATGTGACCCATATATAACTTCAATTTCATTTTTTCTAAATTTGTTTATATCTATATAATCAAGATACCTTCAAGGCTTCAATAACATGCAATTTATTTTTGTTTATTAAAGATATATATGAATAGATTTATCTATATTGAGTTTGAAAAAAAAAAGAATAAAATACATGTATATAATTTATAATCTATCAGCTTAAATTTTGGATTAAAAATTGAATATATTTTATATGCGTATTCTATTAAGATCCGATTATGTTTGGATTCTCAAAATCTAGATAACCAATGCAATCTCGTGATTAATCAAGCAATCAACTCTATCCAAAGGATTTTTTACCATCAAGATCAAGTTGTTCTATAAGAACTAAATTTATCATCCACTGACCTGCCTTGAATTTACCTTATAGAAACTCCCATCACAAGCTTTCGACAGTTCCTCTGATCCCGTTAAATATGCAATTAATCTTAGGTCCCAATAACTTGTTGACATTATTATTCCGGAAAAAGTGATTTTGTTGGAAAGGAGAAAAAGAAGCAAATTATATATCTGTGGTTTTTTTTTTATAAGATTATATCTCTGTGATTAAAAATTTCTATTTGTATTTCATGGTCCATATACTTTTATGATAATATTGTTTTAACTATAAAAGTTTATGCATCCCAGATCAATGGTGCTATTGACCATGTAAAGTCTACATGTACTCTAGCTACCTTAGAGTGATCCTCATTAGCTCTTTGTTCCATTGAGAAAATAACCGAAAAAGGGGAAGTGAATCAAAAGCAAACCAAGAAGTCCTTTTCTTTCGTTGTATTGCTAGTCAAATTTTCTAGGCTGTATGCATTTATGACATTTGGGAATTATGAACAAGAAGCCAAAACGAATAAAAACAAGAGAAGTATACATGTGTGACACTTTTATGTCATACTTGGACCTTACAAACCTGAAAGCTACGTATGTTATATGGTCCAGCCATCAACGTGCCTCATGAAAGTTATAGTACATTTTCCTTATATTTATGTTATTTTAAGTTTTTTTATTATTGTACAAATGAATTCAATTTTGTAGTTACTATTCAGTATTCACCTGTAAATATGTACTTGTGAAAAGATTTGTTTTTTTTAAATAAATATGAATGTTATCTATAACTTATTTTTCTATGTATATTTTTTTTATTATTTTATTATTCTTTGAAGGGGTCGTTTGGTACTGTTTGATACGGTTCAGGTACTATTTGGTTTCGTTCATATGGGGTTCGTCATTGTTCATGTCGGGAGAAAAAGATTGCAAAGAAACCGTCCACTTTGGCTATAAAAACTGTGCACTCTTTTTGTAAAAGATACACCATTTGTTAAGAATGGGAGAAGGAAATGTGGAGAAAAGTAGGTCAGTTTTGTTCCAATTTCGTGTCACTTTTTATTCATAACACGTTATCAGCATCAGGTTGTAATCAACTGAGATCAAAATCAAGAAAATGCATTTAGGGTAATAACCAACCTAAATTAATTGTGTGATTTTGTCACTGGACAAAGCATCGTCTATGCAAAAACATACTTCTTTTATTCTTTAATTTTATAGTTTCAACACGTCGATGCGGCTTACACTGAGTGACGAGAAACTATTTATTTATATTTCATGTTGGTACATTTGCTCCAAGTGATGAGAATTAATTTTCGTTTTACTGTTTAAGGTATACGTCTCAAATTCGAAACAGTTCCGATGAAATGGCTCCTGAACCTTATGATGAAATGCATAAACGAATGATTAAAAATTTTGACGAATATGTTTCTATTTATTGTTATTAGTAGTTCTGTATATTATAATAATGATATACTTTTTCTTATTGTTCATTTAGTATTAATTTTATTGTGTTATGTATGTTTTATTCACTTAATATTGTGATTAATTATAAATTTTATTTTATCAAAAAATCATGGTACATCTTGCTATATTGAAATTCGTTGTACTTGAGATATCTAGGGAAAATTATTTGTCATGGACCCTAGATACGAAATTACATCTCAATGCTAAAGGACTTGGCCATACTACAATGGCAAATAATGAAGCATCGATGCAAGAAAATGCAATGGCTAGTTAAATTACAAGGTAAATTCGACCACTAGAAGTTGGTATTTTCTTCCTGAAGCAAGGCATGACTCGTTGAACAAGAGATTGCAAGATTTTAAACTTGTACAGAATATAATTCTGCATTATTTAATATCATATTGCAACTGATATTATATGGAGAAACAGTTTTCGAAATGGATATGTTAAAAAAAACATATTCAATGTTTCATCCTCAAAATATGTTTTTACAACAACAATAAGGATGTAGAAATTTACACGATATAGTGAACTAATATCATGTCTTTTGATTGCTGAGAAAAATAACGAAATATTCCTAAAGAATTCACAAACTCGTTCAGTCGGTTCCGTCTCTTTACTTGAAGTAAATACCATCTCTTTCTAAGGAAGCAAAGGTGAATATTGGCGTGGAAGAAGACGAGGTTGTGACCGTGGTCGTGGCCGAGGACGATTTCACGATCAACGTAAATCATTTAACACAAAAAGTCACCAGAAGTGGCAGAATGATAAATCACTACAGTAGAAAGAGGAAAACTTTATATGAGAAACCCTAAAAGGACAATAAAGAACTTGTTTTTAATGTGAAATGGAAGAACATTGGTCTCGCACATGCTGCAGATCTCAGCATCTTATTAACCTTTATCAGACTTTAATAAAGAATAAAGACAAACAAGTGGAGACTAACTTCGTCAATCATGAAGCATTTATGCCTATCCCACCAGTGAATCCTGCAGATACACCTGGATGTTCCAATAAGGAGAATGATATTAATGAGCTTATTTTAGATGATGATTTTGATTGGTGGAATGAGTTAAAAGATTATTAAGATATGCAATATTGATTAGCTTGTAAAATATGTGTGGTATATACGTTTTTTACAATAACTATATTTTATATTAATGTATAATCCCTCTAAATTTATGTATATTTCTTTTTTAATAAAAGAATGAGATTAATAAAATCTATTTATTTTTATATAGAATTATCAACAGAAAATGGAAAACATATGTATAGTTGATAGTACAACAATACACACAATCCTTTAATGTGAAAAATATTTTTTTTACTTTAAACAAGATAGAATCAAATGTTGATACCATATCTGAAACGTCAAAACTAATAGAAGAATTTGAAAGTGTCAAATTTACATTGACAAATGAGACTCACATTCGCATAAGAAAATGTATTGTATTCTCAAAAGTCCAGAAAAATCCTTCTTATGTTCATAGATATTCATCTCAGTGGTTTCCACATTGAAAGCACAAATATAGATGGTAAGAGTATCTTTACATGACATCTATTATAAATGGTTGCAAGTAGATCCTGAAAAAAATTTCAACACTTACTTCTGAATTATATTTTGTGAAAATTAAAGCAACCAAGTCACATAATGTTATGAACCAGAAGTTCATTAACTCTGAAACTGTTGTGCTTTGGCATGAACAATTTGGACATCCGGAATGTAATGATGAGATAAATTATTGAAAGATCACATGGACACCCATTAAGAAATATGAAAGCTTGCTTAAGTCGCAATCATGTTTGTGTTTCTTGTTCACAAAAAAAACTCATTATGAGACCTTCCATATCAAATGTGTCATCTAAGTCCCCATCTTTCATAAAAAGAATTCAAGGGATATTTGTGGGGCAATTCATTCATCTTCAGGACCATTTTAGATACTTTATGGTTTTAATTGATGGTTCCACTAAATGATGTCATGTTACTCTTCTTTTTACTCGTAATGTTGCATTTGCTAAACTACTACCCTAAATCATTAAATTACAAGCTCAGTTTTTGGATGATCCAATTAAATCCATTCGTCTTGATAATGCTGGAGAATTCACCTCGAAAACTTTTGATGATTATTGTATGTCAGTAGAAATTTTAATCGAACATCCTGTTCCACATGTACACACTCAAAATGATCTAGCGGAGTCTTTAATTAAAAGACTTCAACTGATAGTCTGACCAATGATTATGAGATCTATGTTACCTGCATCTGTTTGGGGTCATGTTGTGTTACATGTTATTAATCTTATCCCTATTAGACCAACAACATATCATAAATATTCACCATCATAACTCGTTAAAGGTCAAGAATCAGATATCTCTTATTTGAGGATATATCGATCCGCTGTTTACATCTCTATTGTATCCCTAAAACAAAGTAAAATGGAACAAAAAAAAAAGACTTAAAATTTATGTGGGTTAAGATTCACCATCGATTGTTCGTTATTTAGAACCTCTTACTCGTGATCTTTTTACTGCTAGATATGCGGATTGTCATATTGATGAGAAAACTTTTTCTTCTTTAGGAAAAAATAATAAATTGAGAAAATCACAATCGGAATTTGTGTGGCAAGCGTCCTGATTACAAAGATTGGATTTTCGGACGAATCAATGTGAACTAGAAGTTCAAAGGATTATCCAAATACAAAATATTACAAATCAAATTCCTAATGTTTTTAATGATGCAAGCAAAATTATCAGGTCGCATATAGCAGCAATAAATGCGTCTCCAAGAATAGATATATCTCACGATAAGGGTGATATTCAAATCGTTGCTAACATTGCTCTATTGAATGATAAACCATGTCAAACACGTGGAAGACCGATGGGTGCGAAAGATACTGTGCCATGAAAAAGAAGACATAACAAAAGTATAATTCAAACCTTTGAGATGAAAGGTATCCCTACAGTGATAAATATTTCACAAGAGGATTTAGTTCATGAGAGATATAAAATTTCACGTGAAGTCATAAAATCTGAAAATAAGGACATCTCGATCAATTATGCAAACACTAATCTTGTATAAGACAGAGAAAATGTTAATGTTAATGAGATATTTGCATATTTTATCACATCATAAATTGATGCAAGTTTCAACATGTCTTTTGAACCCCGAAGTGTTGAAGAATCTCGACAACGAGATGATTTGTCAAAATGAAAAGATGCAATTAAGGTAGAATAAAAATCTTTGTCCAAACGATATTTTTTGGACCAATCGTCTGAACCCCAGATGGTGTAACACCTGTTGAAAATAAATGGCTATTTGTTCAAAAACAAAATGGTAAAAACGAACTTGTGAGATGTAAAACTTGATTACTAACTCAAGGTTTCTCACAAAGACTTAGTATTGATTATTCTAAAACTTACTCATCGGTGATGGATGGAATAAAATTTTGTTTCCTCATGAGCATAGCAACTATGTATGGACTGGAAGTCAAATTAATGAATGTAGTCACTGCATACTTATATGGATCTCTTGATACTGAGATATATATGAAAATCCCTGAAGGATTTAAGATACCTAAAGTACAAAAAATTAATCAGTTATATTCTGTTAGGTTGCAGAGGTCATTATATGGATTGAAACAATCCAGTCATATGTGGTATAATAGATTAAGTGAATACCCTATCAGCAATGGATATATAAATAATTTAGTATGCTCATATGTCTTCATTAAAAGGTCACAAACTGATTTTGCTATCATTGCTGTGTATGTGGATGATTTGAACCTTGTAGGTACTCAAGAGGAACTTATTACAACATCTCAATTTTTAAAAAGAGAATTCGAAATGAAGGATCTTGAAAGAACAAAATTCATCCATCATCTCGGATATTCATCCATCATTCAACATACACAAAGAAGATACTATCTTGATTTTATATGGATAATGCTCATTCATTAAAATCTCAAATGGTTGTTCGCTCATTGGATGTTAAAAAAGATGAATTTTGACCTCCGGAAGAAGACGAACAAATTCTGGGACCAGAAGTTCCCTAAATAAATGCAATTATGGCATTGATGTACCTCGTAAACTACAGAAGATCAGATATAGCATTTGCTGTTAATCTGTTGCCTAGACTGTTGAGTTATGGAATCTGATTTGCTAGAGACCCCTTGTGCACTATGCTTGCGGGAGTCCTAGGGTGCGAGCGCCTTTGGCCTTTGGGCTTTGCCTTTGGCCCAAGTTGTAGGCTTGACTATAAATATCATGTAATTGTACACCCTAAAAATACGGGTGAATTATCTTGTGATAGTATGGCCGGGGATGTAGGTCAGATTCGACTGAACCACGTTAAATCTCGATGTTCATCGTTCTTATTTTCGTTTTACTTTCTTGCAATTACGAGTGTGTGCGTGTGCGATCCTCAACATAGACACACCTCTGCACCTACAAGGAGGCATTGGAATGGAGTTAGGCACGTCATGTGTTATCTTAGACGAAGTATTGATATGAGATAACTATATTCTAAAGGATCGAAGTCTACATTAACTGGATATGTTGATGCTGGATACCCGTCTGATCCTCACAAAGCAAAGTCTTAGGCGGGATATGTATTTACTTATAATGATACTGCTATATCCTGGAAATCAATAAAACAGACCCTCACAACAACTTCTTCAAATCATTCAGAGCTTATAATAATACATGAAGCAAGGAGAGAATGTGTATCTTTGAGATTAATGATTCAACACATTCAAGAAACTTGTGGGTTATTTTCTGTCAAAGGAGCTCCTAGCATACTTTATGGAGATAATGCTGCCTGTATTACATAGCTCAGAGGATGATACATCAAGGATGACAAAACGAAGCACATATCACCAAAATTCTTTTACACTTATGATCTTCAAAAGGATTGATATATAGATGTGAAGCAGATATGCTCAAGTGATAATTTGATAGATCTGTTTACAAAAGCATTGATAAGTATAACTTTTGCGAAGTTTCGAGAAAAATTGGAATGCCCAGACTTCAGAATCTTCTTCAACAAAATTCTGAAGATTGAACGTGTTCGACTTGAGGGGGAGACTATATTCTTTTTTCTTCTATCTGGTTTTATCCAAGTGGATTTTTTCAGATAAGGTTTCAACGAGGTAATCTCACTTCAAGAGGGGAAGTGCTGTGAAGTACATATGAATGTTATATATACCTAAAATTTTTGTGTATATTTTTTTATTATTTATTATTTCTTGAGGGGACCGCTTGCACTGTTTGATACTATTCATTTGGGTCCGACAATGTTGGAAGAAAAAATTACAAAGCAACCGTCCATTTTGGCTATAAAAGCCGTGCACTCTTTTATAAAAGATACATCAATTGTTAAGAATTGAAGAAGGGGAGTTGGAGAAAAATAGTGCAGTTCTATTCTAGTTTCGTATCACTTTCGTTTCATAACACTTCTTTTGATGCTTGGACTTGGTTATGATGTTTAGTATCATGTTAATGTTATGACCAAAGGCTAAATTGGTCAATTGGATATAATATGGGGAAGAAACAATAACTTTGAAAGTGTTTTCTTCCTTGTATTTCTATTTTGCCTGACAAGCTAATCTTTTATAAATGAGAGAATTACTAACTAATTACTCCCTCTGTCCCATAAACTTTACACCATGTATGTATTTTATATTATTATATACGTATGAATACAAAACTCGTTTTCATATCAAATTACATCTGATCGTCCCGCAACATGTATTAGGTTGAAGTACCCAACTTACACAACCATTGATGTTTCACGATAAATTTATGGTGAGTTCTTCGTTGGAGACATTGGAGAATACACGAAGAGACACAGCTTCTAATTATGATGAACCTGAGACAATGCTATTTTTTATGGTGAAGAGAAAGAACAATAACATCAGAGATGTAGAATCAAAATAAGATATCATCAGTCTATCGAAATATGAAAAGAACCAAATTATATCCGAACGAATAAGCAAGTAAGATTTTTTTGATGTATAAAAAAGTTTGAAGGAAAGAGGGTCACGTAAATCAGAAAGTACGATTCTATTTTTTTTAAAAAAAATATTAATGGGATACTTTCTTGGAAAAAATAAGAGGGGTCGTATCTTTTGGTAATTGTTTTTTGTTAGATGATATCTTCAGGTAATTTTTTCAAAAAAAAAAAAAGTAAAGAAAACAAAACCCAACTTTTTATTGAATTAGCTGAATTATTACGCTTGGTAATAATACACGAGAACTTTTGCTTGATTGGTAAAATTGCCTGCATTCACCCTTAATTGGTGATTTCTCGCACTTTGGAAATCAAACCTACATGCTTGTCAATTTGCTTACAAAAACTAATTTGGTTTTTTTTGGTTGAACACCATCATTATGTATGGACAACCCTACAACCAATAAAGTTTGTGGTTACAAAAATAACATAATTTCCGTAACAAAAGGCCGTAGGGATACGTCCATGGAAGCAACTTATTTCTCGAGCCTAGACTGTCACCAAATAAGGGTCATATCTTTATCTTTTGAAGGAAAGAAGGATGTCGCAAACTCGCAGTGTTTTTTTCTCCTTTACTTTTATTTGCGTCGAAAACTACTGTTAGTCAGTTCTTCGTAAGGTGAAATTGCGGCTGCAACGTCTTCTACAAAATTTATATGCTAAAAAAATGTTGCCATGGCCTTAACATTTTTTTTTTTTGTATGTGCAGTACTTCCACCTAAATATAAAAAGATAATGATGCAAAAAGTTGGTTCTTGAACCTTGGCAATCTGCATATCCCATGATGCTGACAATACAAATAACAGACACAAAAGCATAGAATATACGATTAGGCACTACCCATCAAAGTCAAGATTTTAAAATATTAAGAAAAATGTAAAAAAGAAAAGTTAAAAAAAGATGAAAATGGACAGACACTTGCAATTTCATACTATCACTGTGTCACTCTCACTGATTACAAATCATTTTCCATTTTATTCACAAGGTTGCTTTTCTTCCTCACTTTTATCTTGCTGGGGAAAAGGCGGTGGGATTCGAGTAAAAAAAGATGCCTTTTCCGTCAAAGAGTACAAAGAATAATCAAAACTTTTAAGGGAATCAAAAGGGGATTGAAAAAAGAAACATATAATCCACCTTGTCATTGTTCAAGTTGGTGCATTGCAACACCAATTAGAATAACATGGATAAAGAAAGTGCAAATTATTTAACAAGAAATAGACACTGTAGTAACTATAGTCATACTAACGACCCTTTTACAAAATTTATTTAAATTCTTTATATTTTATTTAACGTACATAAGCTTGATGCATACCAATTACTACCTGTCTTGTATACTTTGTATTATTTTGACCGGACACGCAGGACGATAACAAATTTTGATCAGTGTTACGAGACGATCAAACGTTATTTTTTGATAAAATATTATGAAACATTAATAATAATAAACGTTATGCAATATAACATGAGGTCAATAAAAAAATATAAATCGTATCGTTTAAATTAATATTGAAGTTCCTCAAATTATTTACAAAATATGTACATAAGGAGAGAAATGTTGTAAAGTCTATATACGGAGGGAGTTTAGATAAGTATCACAATGCCTGGACAGGTAATTGTTGTACTAATGTGCCAATCGTTTGTTTTGCCGATCGTTAATTGTTGTACTAATGTGATCTAATGTTACTTGATCCCTTACAACATGTTGAGAAATTCAAAATCTTGATCTGATAGTAAAGCACATCGATTTTGCTAGTTGCTTAACTAATTTCATTGATTTGACACATTTTGTGATATGACCAAGGAATAACAACATGCATGTAACGTTTCAGTGCACACAACAATGTCCTGATCCACAACTTCAATGCATCAAGGATAGTTTGATGCTTCATTTGACAAATGTCCACTGAAACCATCTTGTTCCTCAAAAAAAAAAATTGAAAGTTACTTGAAAAAAAGGTTTATGATGAGGTGTGCCTAAGATGAAGAGAGAGCTCAGAATAGAGCAAAGTTCAAGGCAAACAGACAAACCACTGCAACGTCAGTGGTGTGCTGTGTTTTTGCTGTTCTTGTATTGTTCTTGTATATCCTCATAGCTCATTGCTATCAATCCCTATATGTTTCTTTTTCCTTTATTGTCCTTTAACCTTTTACCTCTCATGGCATTGTGTTGTATTGTGCCTCTCTCATTTTCTCTCTCTTATCCTTCCTCATCTCTAAAAGTCTATACTTGGGTCTATCATCTTTGTTTTTCTTGCTCCATTCAACAGGTAAAGTATAGGATATAGATATACTTCTAGTTCTCTCTTCTACATACATATCAACCAAAAAAAATAAATTAGGGATAAAACAAAGGGATACAAGTCTCTTGGAAAATGAAGCTATATAGTCACTAGAGGATCTGATGATCTGATTGATTTTTTTATCTGTATTTGGAGAAGTTCATCCACTATCTGTCTCCTGTTCTCCTCTGTCTTGTTCTTTGTGTTTGTGAGTGTGTGGAAAAAAATGGGAGTTGTCTGCTTTGTTGAGGCCAAAGGGGGAAGAGGAGGATGCCATTGAAAGGAGTTTTGGTGATGCATGGTGGTGGAAACTTGTGTGTTTTTTCTCTCTGATATATGATGAGATATATATATTTTAGAGAGAGAAAAAGATTGAATGATTTCATATCATATCCTCTTTGCAGAACTTTATAACCCATTTCATGATTTGTCTTTCTAGCTTGCTTTTGGTTTAGTTTAATTGATTTGAGACTTCTATTTGTGTTTTGTTTTTGGTTTGGGTTGAGAGATTTATGAGTTTTGGCTTTTGTTTTGATGAGGCAGAAAGGGAAGAAAAAGGGAGTCAAATAGAGGAGGAGAACAAAGATGATGAAAGGTGTGATGATGATGATGAACAAGCAACAACAACAACAACAACAACAGCAACAGCAACAAAACCAGCAACCCCTGCAACAGCAACAGCAACAGCAAACAGTGGTGATGAATATGGATGAGAACATGTCTAATTTGACCTCAGCTGCCTCTGGTGAAGCTAGTGTTTCCTCTAGCACACTCTATCATCAACAACAACAACAGTACTTCTCTCAACCACAGAATCATCAAGCTCCTGCTGCTCCACCAAAGAAGAAAAGAAACCTCCCAGGGAACCCAGGTAATTAATCAAAGATTCAACTTTGATGATTTTATGCATCTGGGTATTTGATTTCTCATCAACCCATTTGTTTATTTTGATAATCTGAGATGGGTTTTTGTTTCTGTATGATTTGGAGCAGACCCAGATGCAGAAGTCATAGCTCTATCCCCAAAATCACTGTTAGCAACAAACAGGTTCCTATGTGAGATCTGCAACAAGGGGTTTCAAAGGGAACAGAATCTGCAGCTTCACAGGAGAGGGCATAATCTCCCATGGAAGCTGAAGCAAAAGACCAACAAGGAGGTGAGGAAGAAGGTGTATGTGTGCCCGGAACAGAGCTGCGTTCACCACGATCGGTCTCGGGCTCTCGGCGACCTGACCGGGATCAAGAAACACTTCTGTAGGAAACATGGTGAGAAGAAGTGGAAATGTGAGAAGTGTTCTAAGAAATATGCAGTTCAATCTGACTGGAAAGCTCATTCCAAGACTTGTGGCACTAGAGAGTACAGATGTGATTGTGGCACCCTTTTCTCTAGGTAATGTATAAATCTCATCATATTCTCCCATTAATCCTTTTTTGAGCATATACATCAATTTCAATCAATGCCATCAATCATCATGAATTATGTATCTAGGATATATATCTACGAATATGATCAGGAACATTATGTTGAAGGTACAACAGTTGATAATAAATGTTACTAGCATGAAAGAAGATACATAGCATGGTGTCCCCTTCACACATTCTATTTCATTTATGGTGTCTTTCATCAGCTAGAACTTCACCTCTAGCACTTTGCCTAGCAAAAAATGAAACTATTTCGTTTCGATCTGGATCCATCTCTTGCAAATCTTGCAGGAGGGACAGCTTCATTACTCACCGGGCATTCTGCGACGCTCTAGCGGAGGAAACAGCACGATCAATCACGGTGAATCATCCGCTCCATCTGCCATCTCAGGCATCTGCAGTGGCCGGAACCTCATCAACTCATCAACTGATGAATCTCCATCACCACGAACAACAACAGCAGCAGCAGCAGCAGCAGCAACAATCTCATTTCAACATCCCAAGTCTGCACCCATTTCAGCTCAAGAGAGAGCAAATGACCTTCAACCAAACCAACTTCAACATGATGATGAGGTCCGAGCTGCCGCCGTGGCTATCCTGCCCCCTCCTGCCACCACAACAACCGAATCCATCCCAACTCGACCTCTCCACCACCAACAACACGGCGGTCCCTCCTCCGCCACCGATCTTCGATCCAAGAACACAGCAACAGATGGGCAATTGTCAAGAATATCATGATCATTCAAACCCTAACCCAAGCATGGGGACCTCACTGCCCTCTCCGTACCCATTATCATCCCACATGTCTGCAACCGCATTGCTGCATAAGGCAGCTCAGATGGGGGCAACCATGAGCACCACCAAGACCACAACCACCACTTCCACGACCACGACCATGCCGCTCCATCATCATGGTCCTCATGGTCACGTGCCAATTACAAAGTGCGATATGGCAACATCAGAAACAGCAGCTGCTGGGAATCATAATAGTAACGATAATAGTACTCATAATGATACGGCTGTTTTTGGGATCGATTTGGCATCTCGCGAGGAGATAGCCAGTGGGTTTATGACCCATTTTGGCAACAAAGCTGATGCTGCATCCGCTCCAATCATCACTGATCATGATGTTGTTGTTGCTGGTGTTGCTGGTGGTACTGTTCGTGGTGGTACTCACCCGCTTTCCTCCTCATCTTCCTCATCCCTTCTCCACGACATGATGAACTCGCTCTCGTCCGGGGCAGGATTTCAGAATGCATACGATGACGATGCTTTTGGTGCAATGATGGATAACAAAGACGCATCGTTCTTCCATCAGACCGATGCTAAGTTTGGCACGGGCAGTGCTAAGGGTCGAGGTGGTGGGAATGATGATCTGACCAGGGATTTCTTGGGGTTGAGGCCGTTGTCGCATAACGAGATCATGAACATGGCTGCGGCCGGGATTGGTGCTGCTGGTTTGAGTGGGAATGGCGTGGTACATGGGATCGAACATGACGGTGGTCACGAGCAATGGCGAGGTTAGGCGAGGTTATATCGATGATCATGCAATGAGCGTAACGTTGGTATATGAATATATAGTTTGAAACACAGTGTCGTTATAATCTGATCGATAACGATCAAGAGTTTTTCTTGCTTTGTTTTGTTTTGTTTTGATGTGCGTCTTGCATGGGATAAATTTCATATTCTTGTAATTGTTCTTTCTCTCTATGTGGTTCTTTGTGCTACATACGAATAAAGGTCTTGGATAAATGGAAAAATGAAGTAGATCTGTTTGTTGTTAATCTTGGTTTAATTATTTTCGAGACTTATATATAGTCGATCGAGATTCTTCAATGTTACTGTTGGAGATGTTCGTTGATCTTATATGTTTTTAAAGAATGCAAAATTTATTTAAACTAACAAGTGTTGCTCAATAGATTAGCATATTTCATGCAATTTGGTGTCAATGTAGAGGCACTGTGTAGCTGTCTAAGGACTAAATGTAAGTAGCGAATTCGATGAACGATCTCTGACCAACTCGTGAAATTGGAACCAAAAAGTATGGCTAGTCTCAAATCGAGCGAACAAAAACATGTGTAGTCCTCCATTTTGTTTAAGCTACCATTTTTGCAAGCGAAATACAATTAGTCGCAATTTCGATCGGTAGCAAATCATTTCAGCTGCAAGTATATCAGCTTGGTTTAAACATTTTTGTAACTAGGAAGGACTCCTTGTGATAGTGAAATACTCCCTCCGTTTCATAATATAAATAATTCATTGATTCGACGCGAAATTCACTGTATCAGTTATGATAGAAGATAATGGATATATTATAATATGTAGCAAATGAAGATTGTTTTTGCAATATTTTATATAAAAAAGATTATTCAATATAATATATTTATATATATTTTGAGAAAACTTAAATAAACAAGTATTGTTTACATTATTAAACGGACCTAGTATTATGAACCATCAATATCAATAACATTATGGAACCAACTTGTCATAAAGTTTACATTATGGGACCAACTTTTCAAGCAAATGACACTTATGGGATCGAGTAATGTATTTTACTGTATATTGTGCACCAATTATCTCCTCTGTTTAACATATGGGAACACCCTGTCATTATAACAAAAAGTTTATTGGCTAATCTTTCAAAAGTTGTAGCAAACTTGAATTTCACATCAAACATAAAATAATGATTGTTACCTTCACATGACCCATAGTTCTTTAGAATAGTGAAATTATTACTAGCAATGTAGCCTGACATTGAAGGAGTTGATTTCTAGTTGGACCACTACATTTTTCCCTATATGCATCAAAGAGAGCTGGTGGTCCAGTTTCCAATATATCATGACCATGTTGTCATATTCACGTGAGATAATTTTTAGTTCTACTATTTTTAAAATTAACTAGATCTCGTATAACATCTACATATACTAGTAGTAGTAACCTACTTATTTGGTTAATGTTTATTATAGAAATCAATGTTTGCACAGAAGATAAGGGCATATATGTCTGTCAACTATCGATCCAATAAATCTATTAGCACTATTTCTTCTTCTTTCTTTTTTTCTTTTTTTTTCATAAACAATCTATTAGCACCAATGCAACACCCTAAATATTCTTCACATAAAATACAAGGATATTCTTGTCATGACCCATCAATGCAGTTTGCATTGTTTAAATCTGAAGTATGAGATTAGTGAGCCGCTATTTATTTTCAATGATACAGTACTGGTTAATTATCTCTAATAAGAATCCGATGTAAGGTCGCAATTAATTAAGTGATTGGGTAAAAAGAACACATTGTCCGTAACACATATCTCAAAATTAGATCAAAATTCAAGGCCGGTTGAACTTATATTAGGCCATTCATCGGACTTCAACTCAAGTCCTTATCCAAAACATTAATATTAAGATATATAATGAAACTCAAACCATCAATTTAGATTTTAGTAAAACTTATTTTTTATATAATATCCAAATAAATATGACATTGAGCTCAGTTCAGATGATTTATGATAAGCTAGTTGAATAATACTGTGTATTAAAGTGATGAAGTCTTTGAAGATCAACATGGGATCGGAGCGTGTGGTGACATAAATGCACATGATTTTCGTTGAGAGAACGTTTGAAAATGGCATACGGCTGTTTAATAGCTCTTGTGTGTTGACTGCTGTCAGTGAGCTCAACCTGACTCCTATTCTGGTATACCAAACATGATTCTCAAGATGCAACATTATTCTGCGCACTGTTTTACAATAAATGCAGCAGCCCTTAATTGGCGAGCACAACAGCAAAATCCTCACACATCTAAAAAGAAATCTATAAAAAAAGTTTAAAATTTTTAAAAGAATGTTTGAAATTCAAAATCAAAATGATTTCAAGGGCAAAAAGATTATTGCGATTATTAATTAACAACAGCTGCTATCTTTGATTAAAACCTGTCGAGTGTCGAGTTATTTTGTGATGATGAGTCCGTCAACGAAAACTGACTTAAAAGATCCTCCGGGTTTACGAGCTATTCGGTTGACCAAGAAAAATTCTTCGGGATTTCCTTATAAGAAACAGCTGTTGTTTTTGTTTTTGTTTTTTTTTTTTTTTTTTTTTGTGTAAATGCAATAATCGCTTGAAATGTTTAATTCAGATAAAACATTGATCATTTCATCCTAAAACATATATTATAGATGCATCGTCCTGAATTATTTGGTTGTTATTTCGGACAATCAAGAATGTAATTGGATGATATAAGTACAAGAATACTAGTGCTACTTTTGACCAGAACAATACAAGTGCTACTAGAAACATTGGATTCTTTTCATGTGCATCATTGGAGCAGACAGCAAAAACTCTAAACAGTGATGTGATGGTACTTTTCTACTCATTTTTCCAAGTTCGCTGTATGTGATGGTTTTTGTAAGGGTGCTAATCACCCTCAATAGTGCACTTTCTTCGTTATTCTTCTTCATTTATATAAGGGATGAGATATAAGGGGTTGATTAGCATTTTATTTTATTTTTACTAACAAGTAATCCAATTGAATCAAGTTTTGAATTGAATGAATTTTCTCCATTGTATTCAAAGTGATTGATCAACATGTAGACCGCCGGAAAAATAAACTTATTGAGACAAGTAATCGACCAAGAACAATTACACAAAACAAAAATGATCATCAGATTCATATGGAAGACCCTACAAATGGAATCGTTGTGACAGTATGGAGTCAACCCACAATCCTAAATAACAGAATAACATCGTAAATTAATCCACACCTAATAAAACAATCAAGTAAGCAGTGTGCCAATTACATGGACTTTGCTTGCACAAAAGGGAATCAACCAGCATGTACCAAGATATTTTGTTTGTTCACAAGAAATTACTAGGAAAATATCAAAGTACACAAATTATGATTATAC
Organism: Drosera capensis; assembly: GCA_001925005.1. Taxonomy (NCBI): domain Eukaryota; kingdom Viridiplantae; phylum Streptophyta; class Magnoliopsida; order Caryophyllales; family Droseraceae; genus Drosera; species Drosera capensis. Next base: position 3,765 of record LIEC01012250.1, on the reverse strand, counting down.
CAAAACTTGACAAAGGAAAGAGATGAGATGGGATAGGGATGAGATGAGATGTGTGGGTGAGATGATGAGATGTTTTATGCTACCTAGAAACGGTACAAACTCAACCATGGTGTGTTCTGTACTACACTTCACAGTGTCTCTCTAATCCATGCGATCATTTTGATTTAGAAAGGTGCCATTGATTTGTGATCTGAATTTCCGACTGTTTTTGTTTATTGTTGGTCTCATTCGAATTATAATATTATTATATTATTTAATATATATTTTTAAATATTTTATTTTTCGTCCTTATGGCATAAGAAAATTATGACATTGATCCAGAATTATAACGCATGACTTTATTAATGTTTCACAATAATTTTATATAAAATGATATTTGATTATTCCACGAATAATTCATAACATGAATAACTTTATTTCTAATATAGACCAAAATTACAGATTGAATGTGACAGAGGGAGGATATCGATCCGATGCTGAGACCTAACTCAGCTCAGTTTGTAATAGATATCAGTAGTGCGATACGCTGGTGATAAGTTATGAATCATTCCGAAGCTAAAATTCAACATCTCGATCCATCCGAAGATTAAGTGCTTACCATCTGAGTAACAATCAACTAGATTCTAAACGTAAGGCGTATAAAATTACTTAATTAATTTAAGCCAAGGTATGAGTTGAAGATTCTTTCTCGTGACAATTGCCAATAGTTGGTCCACAAGCAACTATTCCTATACAAACTCAAGTGGGAGGAATAGATTAAATAGAAAACGTTAATCTAATCGAAGATCATATCATGATTAGCCGATGATTAGATAAAGTAACATGCCGCCTGCCTCTAAAGTTCACCATAACAAAACAGCACTTTGCTTTTCTAATCATGGTGCTAATACTATCTCAATTTACATGGTGCTATTGTTAGGTTAATGTGTTACCAAGCTCTAGTTTATACAAATGACTTCAGAAGTGGGATTCATAACTTTGGTTTGATTGGGTGCTCATGCATCACAATGATAATAAACTTTATGTTAGATACCTAATCCTTGTAGAATATGAAGAGAATTATGTATAAAGTGATCCACTGAACCTAAAATGTGTGTGTGTGTGTGTGACAGCCTAAGTGAAAAGGAACTTTACATGTAAATCATGCTAGAATATCACTGCATCGACCAGCTTGGTTATGATGGAGTGTCGGCAGAGAGGTGGGATATATTGTCATGCTCTTTTCGCTTTGATGAAGATAGGATTCTTGAATTTGGGCTCCACGTAAAATGGCAATCAGTCAAAACAAAATCATACTCCTGCATGTGACTCTACATGCACCTACTAGAGGTCAAACTTCGGGAACAATCACGATCAACAATCCAGATAATCCAGATATTATCGTTTGATACATTTCGAAAAAAAACGAGATATATATAGTCTTAATTGTGTTGTGGATATGAAAAGGATTTTTTTTCCTTGTTACTATCGTGAGGGAACTTAATCTTGATGGATGAAAACAAATACAGTAATTGCAATTTCAGAGCGACACATAAGTTTGAAAGATCTTTCATTAATTATTCTTTTTTTTTTCTGGAGTAAAATATTTCATTAAGTTTTCAATGCCCTATATCTATAATCTGATTGATATTACAATTTGGGAAAGCCCAAGCCCGGATCAGTTCTGGAAAGTAATAGTCCAGTCATTAAGTTGGGCCTGATGTCACGGGGTTAGATTTTTAGCCCGTCCGTGACACTGAGCCCACATGGTTTGCTCTCAGACGGACTTAATAAGGTTCTGACCATATTGGGCTGAAAGTTTGGTTTGTGGACTGAGTTTCAAGAACGTGCTCTAAAATTCAAAAAACCTCATTACATGAAAACATTTATGATATTTAATAAATAAATCTTACAAAGTAACAAGAAAACTCTTTAGTAAAAGTCGAACGGAATTTGAGGGAACTTTGCTCGAGACTTTCAATTTGACAATCAACAGACTCGAAGAACAAGTAAAGGTTTTACTTTGGTTGAAATTATGACTTTTCAATCTAAATAATGGGAGTTCAGTTCTTCAAATATGAGGATTTATGATAAATGAAATCTTATTCACTTACATTATATCTTCTTATTTAATATTTTTATATGATTGGATGAGTTTATTTCGTATTTTTTTTTTATTTTATGTTGCGAGAATAAAATGGTATTGAAGATTATCTATTGTTATTTTCAAATTTCGGAATAAAAAGGAGATCTTTTTCATTAGGAAAAAAGAGAAGTCACCTTTTCACGAGATCAGAAAATAAAGAGAAGAGAGAGAGAGAAGAAGAAAATGAAGTTAAAGTAGAAGACGGATGGATCCAATCTACCATAATTAGAGTTTTCCTTTTCTTTATCTTAGATCTATGTCTATGATCTCTATGGTGTATTATTTTTCTTCAATCATGAACTAAACATCTTTTTCTAGGAATTCGATGTAGCCTACAATGTAGAGATTTGATTATTTGTTGTTTCGTTCAAGTCGATTGATTTTTCTTTGGTTGAGCAATTATCATTGATCTTACTGCTTTCAATTTTATGGCCAATTATTGAATGATTTATGGATCCTAATGACTCGAAAGGGAAATTAGGGTTTAGGCCAAAGTGATAATGTCCATTTTTAATTCGTACAGTCATTATGAGATCCATCATGCTTAATGATTTGCATAGGAATATTATGATTGTCAATTAAATGAAATGTTTTCTAATAGTCGGGAGAGTTTAGAAAATAATGTTAGGTATCTTGACTATCAACCGTGAATATTTATTAGACTTGAATTGAACATTAAGAATCATTTCTCGTATGGTAAAATCAAAATCCTAGGTCTTTTATGCATTGAATTTTATCTACCAACATTTTAATCCTCAATTAGCTTTGTTTAGTAGCATTAACTTAGTATTATAATCCATGACACCAATTCATTTGTTTTCTCAAGAAAGCAAGGATAACATAAATTTAATACGTAACAATTAGGTACTCATGGGTACGATAGTCATTCTAATCATTATATTACTTGTTTGACTATGTACACTTGCATATCGATTTTCACAAGTAGTTTTTGATTCCGTTATCGGGGACCTGATTTTGTTAGTATTGATTTTAGTTGTCTATATACTTCTCTTGAGTTTTTATTTTATCTTTGTGCTTACATCTTGATTCTCTTGCAAGAATTGCATGGTTTATGAGAAAAGACGAAAAAGAGCTATTAATTCCGTTTGATCAAGAAATTAAAAAACGCGCAGATTGAACACAAAATGTAAACCAGAACGTGAATCAACCAGGGGAAGTAAATCAGTCTGGGATAGTGAATGCGCAAACAAGAATGAACGCGTTCAACCAAAACCATCCACCAAATGTTGGAGGTGTTCCAAATGTGAATGTTCATGCCAATCAAGCTGTTAGAGGAGTCATGATGTGTAGGATTATGCCTAATGCAAATATCGTTTGCCATGCCATAGTCCGTCCACCTATTGAAGGTCAGAACTTTAACTTGAAGCCAGTCAAATGAAACAGTTGATAGGTCCAGCCAAATGCTTGGCCGGTGCATGTGTGAATAGTGGCCGGTGAAAACCAAAAACACGTTTTTAGTTCTTTCACATTTCCTACCTTCATCACTATAAAAGGGGAAGGGGTTGAGCCTGAAAAATCATCCCATCCTCCAGAAGCAAAGGGATCAAACACAATACAAAGTGTCTACCTCCGATGATTGCATCGGTTTAGGAAGTTTTTTGAGGGATTTGTAAAATCTC
>LIEC01012249.1:0-46981 GCA_001925005.1 Drosera capensis | reverse complement strand
GCGCTCCTGTCAGTAACCACTATCTCAGGATGTCTAACCCCAACGATCGATATACTTGAACAATAGACCAACCCATACAACTCAAAATGACATATCCACCAATCATCAAGACGAAATCTGGGATGAAAAAACCACAGTATTATCAGGAGTCGTAATTTTCTTCACATAGAGGCTCTGTTTTTTCTTCACCTCTCTTGCTATTTTTGTTTTGCCAATTTGCCAGTACTATTGGCAAGTCGAGCATATTTTAGTGATTGGGCACAGCCGTTGTGGAGGGATTATGAGTATTGGTGACCACGAGGAACATCCGTTGTAAGAATCAACTTACCAACAAGAAACATTGTTTCAGACTTTCAGTACATGAAAATTGTTCTTCGAGGATTAGTTATGCATATGAATTTGGCACTTGCACAGTGATTTCATCGACGACTGGGTCAAGATTGCTACAAAGGCCAAGGAAGAAGTTTTGGCCACAGCTCGGGACTCACTGTTCGATGAGCAATGCAGGAAATGCGAAAAGGTAGCTTCATCCTGATTCTCAGTCACCTGATCAAGACCAAATAATACGACTGCTCCTCCAGATTATGAAACTTTTAATTTACTGGTGCATCTTATCTAAACTTTACATTTCGAATTGTTGCAGCTCGCTGTAAAGCTGTCGCTCGAACATCTACAAGAATACCCTTATGTGAAGGAGGGACTGCATAAGAAAACACTGCAGCTCTGGGGAGTTTATTATGACTTCGTCATGGCACATTTATGCTTTGGAACATTGACAACCCTCATCACCATTTCTTTCCAGGAAAACCCATCACGTCAGCAAGCAACTGATCGAGCTTCTTAAGTGGTTAATCACAGCATACTAAATAAATCGACTGAAGAATTTACCTTGATCGTAATCTGAATAAATATGAAGCATTAGTAAGTGCAGGTATAAGTGTGCTCTTACATGATGCATAATATTACCGTGATGTAATCCAAATGTACATATAATGAATTGTTGTTACACGTTAGCTACCAAACTTCATTCGCTGCACTTTAGTGATTTCCAGCAATCAAGATAATACTTGATTATAACTCTGACAACGCTTTAAGCACGCATGAAGTAGCAGTGAAACAAGCTTGTAAATCAGGGTTTTCTCGCAAGTGAAGCCGAGAAGATCCAAGATGAACTGAGCTCCACAATATCTGATCGACAATAATGAGCATCAGACTCTTACTTTCTGAAAGAGTTCTTCTACCATCTTCTTCTGCTTAACTGGGCTAAGAAACTCGGACTTTATGATCACGTTCAAGACAATGATGGCCGTGGATGGAGATTCAGCATTCACCCACAGGAGTGAAAGAAGATGGTATCAAAGAAACATTTACTTAACTGAATTTTCTAGTGAAGAAGGTTCTATCCAAGGGATTGTTGCTTCCATCATGATTTAAAAACATACAAATCATGTCGAGTACCAATGAATCAATAATTGAACAGCAATTTAGTGCGACAAAAGCAGTGACCAAGAATTTTAAGACGATGGTTAGAAAAATCACCAAGACTCTTCCATTCAAGCCGACCGCAATCTCAAAAGACAACTTCTTCCCAAGATCCACAAGAACCGGACAAGGCGGAGAGCTCAGCAACCTAAAGATTGGAAGTTTGGTCAACTCACAATATATTGTCTTCATTTAATCAAAAAATGCCATATGAAACCAAATACGGAGTACTATAATCAAAAAAAGCCTTGCCCTGTCGTTATTCTCATATGCTTCTATGCTTCTCATGATTCTTCACTCTAGATCCGTTCTGGCTGCATCTCCATACCATACTCACTATCTCCAAAGAGTAGCCTATCACACAGTAGAACTTCACTAATAATTTAATATCTTGCAATATAGTTAAGCATACAAGATTAGACTTAAGAAAGCCATAATGGGATGCATGGCAGGGAGGTTTAGTAATCCTAAATTACCCAAATAAGAAAAATTATCCTCTCATACACATTGACCCAGTAGGTGTCGCCAACACTCTCTCCAGTAATGCTCACACTAGTTTCTCTTGTCCAAGGTTTTCCTAACCGGAACCGTATCGGTATCAGTTTCAAAATCGATACGGTTCACCAATTCGAAGGTGAATCAATCCGATTCAATCCGGATCAGTCGAAGTGAAGGGTGAAGGGTGAAGAGTGAAGGGTGAAGGGTGAAGGGTGAAGGGTGAAGGGCGAAGGGCGACTCGGGACGATTAAGGGCAATTGGCGTAATGAACCGGTTCGATTAAAAAACACAACGGTTCAGATGATTCAGTCTATTCATCAAACCATGCTTTTGTCTGCATCAAAACATAGATCAAAAGCATAAAATAAACTGATATGGAGGAAGAGCTAACTTTCGTGAAAGCCCAGTTGAAGTCTCAATCATGAAGCCACCTTTGAGTGGACCGAATTCCACGGCTTTTCCATTAGCTACATACACATCAGAAAGAGGAAAGTTCAGCTTGACATCTAAGATCTAACTCGGGTAAAAAAAATTTGAAATTAACATTGGCCATATGCCCATCCACGTACATAATGCAAACCACAGCATGAAAGTAGTTCAAGTGGCTAACCATCCATGCACGAAAGCTCGGGATTCATGCCTGGAATCGCCTTGACCACACGTGCATAAAGTAAAGTTCCAGACTGCATGGAGAACATACGTCATATAATATAAGTTGGCAAGGGCAAAAATCTCTTTTAGTAATTTTCTTGGTCCAAAGAAAATCGAACTAAATCAGCTCGCTGCATACAAATTTTGAAATACCGACATTCCCTTCTACAGTAAAACAAGAGCCGGACTAGTAACCAGAATGAAAAGTCCTTTCTTTAAAAAATAAATCAACTTCCATTATGGTGCAGCAGTAAGTTATCCAATACACAACCCTCAACCTTTATAAGAACCTGGACCAACTAGGAATAAGATCAAATTAGATTATGGTAAAAATAACTATTGGTAAATGAATATGCTACCATCAAGGCGCATTACAGTATACACACCTCAAATCTTGGAATATTACGTCTGATAACTCCTTCAAATGCAAGCACAGGCAGGAACGCCAATGTGGGCCCTTTAATATCAACAAGAAAGTTCTGAGAGAAGGAAAAAGGAGAAATGGATTGTTACCGTTTATACCCGGATATGGATGCAAAATGTAGACCGCAAAAGAATTTCTTTAAAAAAGAAAAAAAAGAGTATCAACTAAGACGGAGACAGTGAAATTAGTATTAGTAACACACTGACATAAGAAGTCGGATACTTTTGGATCCCAAAAAATGTGCAAGGGAAAAATGCATTCAACCCCCTGAACTTTCGACCTTTTGCACTTTGTCTCCCTCAACTTTGAAAATAAGCACATGTCCCCCTATGAGGGGAGTTTTCTACCCAAAAAAATGTATACTTTCATGACGATCATGTGCCAAAAATCAAGATTTTTTCAAAGTTTAATGGGTTAAATGCCTATTTCTAAAGTTGAGGGGGACAAAGTACAAAAAATCGAAAGTTCAAGGGGTTAAAATGCTATTTTCCCAATGCGCAAAGTGATACTTTTGACCTCAAGAAAGAAATTGTTTTCCAAGCTAATACTGAAAGCTGACATGGTAGTCAAGCAGTTGCCCAAATAATCAGCCCGATGCACTATGTGATTAATACATCAGTACAAGAACCATTTGGTAACTCTCAACAAAATTTCAAAACTCAAGTGGAAATACTTTTAAAGCCGCAATATCCCTTCAAAGCACATGTTACAGTCCAGGAAACAATAGTTTGTTGGACAACAAATTCCCCAAAATTACAAAAAAAAAAAAACACAATCTTTCACATAATTCATGCTCGGATAAGGGTACTCACATCTGCTCTGCAGTCTACCACAATTCCAAGGACATGATCCTGCACACAAGGTAAATACTGCACAGCAAAAAAAAATGTCAACTCATTTTGTCGGAGGAGTTCATCCTGCACAAGCCCACTGCCAAAGAGAGGGAGAAGAAAGCGACATAGACGCTCAGGGGACAAAATTGTAGCCTAAATCATCTTTTGAGATCAAGTCACAACTAACTATTTAACGAAGTCCAATCAAAATCTAAAATTCAATTGACCAATTTGCCAGACAGTCGAGGCGAAACAGCACATCACACCCTTCCTGGACATGACACTGTTTACATTACCAATTTGGATCTTATAGCTTTCAACCCAAATTACAGATTAAGCCAAACCAAGTAAGCCACTTAATAAGAATTAAAAGGGTTTAGCTGTTATCAATGCCATAATCATGCTTAGAAAAACACAAGACAAAAAGTGAAGACCACACAGAGTCCTGTGTCTAAACTTAAGAGAAAAGGAACGTCAAACAAAAATCATACCAAACAGAGATAGAAAGTGAACTTAAATTGTAACACTTACCCTTTTCTGAGAGCTTTCAACCCAGTACTTGTTTGGCTTTGAAAATCTCAAGTGCCCAGCTCTTCCGACAGAAATAACATCACCATCCTGAACAAAAATCGAGGATAATGGAGATCACCAAAAATGCATAAACAATGTACCAAGCTCTCCATAAGTGGTCTATCACAGAAAAGTATTATTAATGACAACAACGCACCACCTCAGCAACAGCAACAACAAAAACATCTTTAAACAAAAACACTTACAGCAAGAAGAGGGGGCTTCTACAATGCACAAAGAAACACACATATTCATCTTCACATATCCTCACACAGCTCATGGTACGTCGCGTGAAATTGTCAAGACATGTTTTATTTGTTATCAAGCAAACAAGTGTTCTACTGGATTGTCATTACTTCAGATGTTCCATCTTCCATCACTCAAATGAATCAAATTCATAAGCAGCTGAGATTGGCATTAGGTTGTGAACGAATTCAACCAACGCATCAAAAAATTCAATGAAGAATATCTCAGTCACGAATTTAGTTCTCATATAAGTAACAATAACCTTTCAATTCACTTCGTTAAGTCTGCGTGCATCCATATCCTCCTATCTGGCTCTCTCAAACCCCATTTTAAACTGAAGCGGTTAAGCCTAATGTGCAATTTACTCACAAACAATATCCCTAAACCTCCACAAAACCCTAAATCAAAACCCCAACTCGGAATCAACACAAAACCCTAAAACCCTAACCCTAGACCAGAGAACTCTCAACTGCGCACACCTGTCGAAGCCCGCCTCCGAGCTTGATGGTCTGATTAGTCCTCGTTGTCAGATCCAACACAAAATCTCCCGGAACCTGCAACAATCAAATTCAATCAAATCAAATAACTTCAACCATGAATGACCGAATACCGATCGAGAAAGAGAGGGATAAGGGCAATTGAAGGGACTTACGACTAGTTGGTCGATGAGGGTGATATGAGGGGTCTCGTTTGGCTTCTGCTGCATTGTTAATGGGGTGTGAGGCAGAGTGTGCGATTGGGGAGAGGGAGGGAGAGAGGAGGATGAGTTAGTGAGTGGAGTGGAGAGTTTCACGGTCGGCGGAGGCGAAGGGGCGGAGACGGCGGCGATTAGAGGCGGCGGCGGCGGCGGCGGCTGTATGAGGGTGGGACGAAAGGGCGACGGAGTGTACCATATGTAGCAGTCCAGTAGATACTGCTAAGAACACTTGCATTGGATTATGAAAAAATGGGGTAAATCTGTATTTTGTATTTTGGGTAACCAAAATGAAAGATTTGGGTAAGAATCAATCTTTTAATAGATTTTTATTTTATACATTCAAATTCATCTATTTTATATTTTACAAAATCTGTATTGATCGTTTATTATATCAAAATTTTTATTTTTATTTTTATATTTATGTATTAACAATATTTTAAATATCCTTTACTTAATTACAGTTGATCTCGCACGAAATCAATTTCTTTCTGAATCCCATTAAAAACATGGATCTTTCAATCATATCCAAATTGTCAGACCAATTCAAAAAACAAACCCGAAATTCCAAATCTCAAGAACCCGAAAAAATTGTTCCCTCTCCGTTGCTCATGTGAATTGGAGCAAATGGGTCGGATTGAATTCGAGGCGAAATGACGCGAAAAGCAACGGATCAAAAGAGATTTGATCTGTTAAAAGGGGAAAAAACTGGAGCAAAATGAAGAGAAGATTGTGGGTGAGGGAAAGAGAATGCGGAATAGTGCAGTCAGCAGTGCACCTTGCAAAAGAAACAAAAAGTAATTTTTTTTATTCGTTACATATTGCTACAGTGATAAATACAGATTTTGTAAAATATAAAATCTGTATTTTATATTGCACCAAATATATAAAATACACACAAAACAGCAAAAAAGTGGTGGAACTTCATCTAATTTACTGTACATCTCTAAGAAATTCTTCCTCTCATAACTCTTGCTAACAAAGGCCTGGCAGGGGACAGTTCATCAAGCGAACTCACGGTTGCAAATGTTGTAACCTGAAATGAGAGAGCTGATTGCAAATGCGATGAAGGCTAAGAAAGACATACTGACGGATGCACTAGCCTTCTCTGTGAAGGCATCCTTTCCCCAATTCAACTCCCAATATACGACCCTTGTGGCCGCTGCAGATGATGCCGATATCAGAAGATATGCCAGCACCTGCCAAGTTGAATCAGAGATATAGCCCTCGAAGTCAAAATATGAAACCAAGAAGTGAAGGCATATCACAAACCATCAAGCACAATGATCGTGCAAGAGTCGTTCCCAAGAACATCCATTTACATTGTATAGGACACAATTCTCGCCCCGTGGAAATGTGCAAGATGGCTGATTTCTATTGCTTGATCATGCAACAGAACATTTCAAACATATGCACCATAAAGTACTTGCCTGATCAATCACGAAGTCAAGCTGATGACGGAGGTGGTGCATGACTAAATGCTTCCCCGTAGCCAAATGGTAGGCTTGATCCAATGCTTGAAACCCAGCATATACAAAACCTATGACATTAATTGACAAACAAAACCTGCAACACAGTGATATTCAACTTTCAGTACTAAATCATCCAGCAAATAATCACCGAGTAGAAGAATGGATATGCATATTAAAGGATCCAGCAACTGATCTGAGTATCAAATTGAACATAATGCACCCAAATCCATAAAAAATCTAGCTAGCAACCCCATTACAAGGTAAACTTTGAAGATTTATCATGCACATGGAAACAAATAATCCAGAACTCTAAGTTATGCAGCAGAGGCTTGCTCCTGCAGCGCCAAGCGACAGTTCAAATATCAGATGAGTTATCGCTGGGATCCCAATTGAACCCAGCCGATTTGATGAAAACAACTCTAGTTACAAATATTGGATGCCTAAGCAATCTGACATCTGGTTGTCGAACTATATCAGACCAAAGAAGAGAGGTCAGTATATTCATGAAAAAGAACAAATCAAGTTTCAAGGAATTAAAACCTCAAGCCAGGGCTCGTTCAAATCTATTGAGCGAGAGTTCATAATAGATTTATAATTCCATAAACCATAATCCATCCGCAACTTTCATATACCATATTCAAACATCTTTCAATAAAATCTAAGTGGACAAAGAGATATAGCAATCATAATTTGTCCTACTAACTATTCTAAAGTCATAGCCAATTCTCATCCAACCAAATCAACATATGCCGATATTCTGTGCATTTTCCCTCGAACAATCCACCTAGAGTCACCATTCTCCCTCAAACAATCCACCTAGAGTCATCCCAGGCATTTTTCATGTTTTGCATATATAATTTTCGAAATCAAAACATCCAGATTGTGATATATCAATTCATCGTGCCACGCCTGGACTCTTTCCCGTCTGAAGGACCATACAAAAATGTGCGCCTATCTAACAACCTCAATCTAAGCTATTTCATGACAATGATAATCAAGAAATTGACATCAAACTAGATAATGGAAACCTAATCGATAATCAATCACAAAATTACATTTAAACAAGCTTGATCAGCAAATGAATCAAAGACTCATGTCAAGAATGTCTCAATCATACAACCCCGAAAACACCATTCCTTCCGCAACTAGGCTCAATTCAACTCACGCATATATTCATAATCCAAATTTTGAACAACCGGTTCTATCAAAAGTCCATTACCTATATTCTTTATACCGATAGAAGGACTCCCCGCTCCACCCCTGAGTCCGATCCGCCGCCAAAACCGAGAAACTAATCAAACACAACACAACCTCACAAACCCTAACCACAACCCCCATGCTCCTCACCTTCTCCTTTCTCTCCCTCCTCACCACCATCTCCTCCATCTCTCCCCTCTCCCCTCCTCTCGCTGCAGCAACACGGCCGAGGTTGATCACGTGCGATGAGGCGGACGTCGGGGATCCGGGGAGAGGGGAGGTCAGGGGGGAGTAGTACTTTTCGAGGGAAGCGGTGGATGGTTTTGTCCGATCGGGTTGGTCGGAGCGGAGACTGGATGTTGCGCGGAGAGGAGAGAGAGGGGACTCGTCCACCGGAGGCGGTGGCGGCGAGGGGAGCGGTGGCGGCGAGGGTTGTTTGGGTGGTTTCATGTTTGGGGAGAGAGAGTGGGGAGAGTGGGGAGGAAGAAGATGAGGGAGAGGTTGGGATTGGGTGGGGAGTGGGGGAGAAAGGGGACGTTGGAGTTTCTTTTGCTTTCATGGCAAAAGTCCCACTTGAAATGCTCCCTTTTTTCAAATATTTTTGTATTACTTTTTCTCATAAAAATTATTCCTCCATCCACATGAATTATATTCTCTTATCTTATTTTCTCGGTTTTATAAAAATTAATAAGTATATTTTTTTATTTTTTTTATATGAATAAAATATTATTTTATATTAAATAATTTATGATTATCCCGTAACATATATTAGATTGAACTATATAACAGTGTGTTGTTGACGATAAATTTTAAAAAAAAATTATATTTGATTGTCGTTTTATGCTTAACAAATTTTATATCGACACGTGCACAAAATCAAAATGTTTCATTTTTTCCGGGACAAAGACAATACAATGTAAGATAATTTGATTCAAAACGTATATTTATGTATGTGTTTAATTATTATGAAATTCAATAAACAAAAAATATCTTTATAGTGACATGAAGATTTATTGTAATAATTATGAGAATAGATAATGAGGATACTGTGATAGATGCTGATTATTTTATTATTATTTAGATAAAAAGGTTATTAAATAGGATATATTGTATATATTTTGAAACGATTCAAATAAATAAGTGTTGTTTATATTATAGGATAAAGTGAGTAATCGATTGACCCGACACGATGTTTTTTATATTTATGGAATTTTTTAAGAAATGATCATACACCCCATGTGAATGTGTGAGAAGGAGAAATGAAAGAAAAAGAAGGAGAAATAATAATGAGATGATCTGATGTGATATAAAATAAAGATAATTTGATAATTTTATATGAAAAAATTATCAAGTAAGCAAAAGTATAATTTATTTGAAACGATTCAATTTGTTAAGTGTCGTAATTTATATGGGATTGAAAGAATACAATATTATCTTACTTGGGGATCTTTTAGCTAGATTAATATCTAAATATTTATGCATTTCAAAAAAAAAATTAATATTTTATATCATATCAACACATCTCACTATCTTCCACTTTTTTTGTTTTCTCATTCCACATACTCACATAATTTGAAAGGCAATTTAATCTTTATAACAAAATGTAGCATACACATAAAATTTACTTTGAAATTTCAAAAGGCGTTTTTTATGGCAAATTTCAAACTTATGGGAGATTTCAAAATTATGAGAAATTTCAAAAAGTTTTTTTAATAAAATTATTATGAAAATACTAATGATAAATTAAATTATGAACTTTAATCCACAGCCAATTTAAGGTTTTTTTACATCATTAACAATAAAAAAGGATCACTTCAAAATATGTGTCATTGTAATTTATTTGGAATGAAAAAAGTAACATTTTGACTTAAAATATTATCGAGACAAATTTTAACCATTATCATGGGACAATTAAATATTATTTTATTTAAATTCGTTATTATATATTAAAGAAAAAAAGGAAGATGCACTAATAACTGTAGTTTTCATTCTCATTGACTGTTTTGAAATTTTGTGATTAAATTTCTATGTTTTAATTCTTAATATATTTTTTTTAAAAAAAATGAGGATTTTTTATCGTAAAATAAATATTTGAGAGGTTTTATTGAAATTATAAAGTTTTTAAGACAACAAATGGACTATTTTGTCCAATACATAACAATTTGACGGAGTAATTTGAAATTATGAAGATTTAAAAGACTTATTTGAAATTAATAAATATTGAGAGACTTATATGACAAAAACCCTTTGTTTTTTCTTTTAAATCTTATTTGTCTTGTGATTTGAATTAACTACACCTAATTTACTGCAATTATTGCAACCACACCAAATCATACTCTCATTTCGTTCAAATGAATTCCGAAATATTGACTTGACACGAATATTAAAAAATCACTTCACTTTATGTCATTTTATTCAAATACCCTTTATGATTTTGCAGGATTAATTAGATGAATTGTGGATGGGTAGTATGAGAAATAAAAAAGAGAAAGAGTTAGATATGTGAGTGGGTACAGAGAGATCAAATAATGATGATGGAGATGATTTGATATAAAATGGGGATAATATTAATATCTTAACATCAAAATTTTGCTAAATTAAGAGACATCATAATTCATTTGGAATTTTTATTTTTAATAATGTGTTGCAATTCATTTGGGATAGAGGGAGCATTAAATATAGTATTACCTCATTTTCATAAAAAAGGTAACATTGGGTTAGATCAACGATAAAATTATTTAAGGTATGAATCGTCCGCGTCACGATCAAACATCGTTTTACCCAAAATTATCTTAAAATGGTAATAATAATTTAAGTTATGTATTTTAATCTTGAGTTGATGAATAACGGCAAATTTTTAATGGTGATAATTTTGAAACGACAAAATTTTTTTATATCTTTAAGACGAATAACGTAGCCTCTAAATATGTGTTGAATAATTCAATAGTGATACAACGTTATATTTTTTATGGGACGAAGAGAGTATAAATTATGTGTTTTTACACACGGGATGATCGAACATTGTTACACAAAAACTCATTAAAACATGTGTTAAATAATATTTTCTCTATCCCACATAAATTATGATATATAATTAAATATAAAAGATCCACATAAATTATAATATTTCTATATAAGGCAAGTTTAGGATGATAAAAATTCAAAAATATCTCTATTTTATATCACATCATCTTCTATTTCATTAATTTTTTTCTCATCCACTTATATTTTTATGTCCTTCTCCTCAGGACACTAAGATAAAAATATAAAAAATAAAAAATTTCTTAATAATTTAATTAAACTAATATATTATATTTTATTTGAGACTGAAGTATTTTTTTTCTTTGGTGCAATGCCACAATTTTTTTTTTTTTTTATCTCTTTGCAAAAGTGTAAACATCCATGGTAATCACGAACAGATAAAGTAGAAACGAAAAGGCGAATCAGAAAAGCATAGACACGATCGGATTCTTTGCTTAATCCGATAACCTTTTCCCCTCCCATAACATTGCTCCCCACCTTTTATTAATGATTCCATTCTACGAGTGCTCTTTTCCGTTCGTCACCGTTGATCGAATTGCGTTTACAGCAAATGCAAGCAATTCCTTTCACCAATTTATTCGGGGTACTTCCTTTTCCTTCGATGGTAATTGTTTAATCGATGTGGAACCGTAACTAGTTAATTTGATCGAGCTTGAGCTGACATTTCCACACATCTTTGGCCCAAATACATACCAAGAAAATACTTTCTCCATTGTTCGTAATAGGATAACAAGATCATGTACGTTTCATTTTTCTCAAAACTAATCGATGATAGAAATATCTGGATTGTTGTTGTGTGTGATGTAATTTTTGTTGTCTTTGTCAATGTCCCCTCGGGGTTAATCCTAGACTAACAGTATTCAGCAATATGTAGGACAACACCATCATTTCAGGACTCTTGAGTCATAACAGAACATGATACACCAATAGATTAAAAAATGTCATCAAGTGACATAGGAGAACGATTTTTTTAAGAACTTCCCTTTTGCCTTTCTATGTTTAAAGCTTGCTGTTGCCATCTTCTATCTTTAAATTAATGGGTTTCCTTTCAATTTCTTCAGATGTGGTCGAGCTAGGTTTTGGGTTTATGGTTTAGGATTTCGAGTATCAAAGTTGTTGAGGATACGTATGAGTAGCTTTATTCACATGTAACGTGGAGAAAAAGAAAGAGTAGAATATATATGAACAACCCATAACCCATCACCTTAAGTTTTTGGGTTAATAGTTGGGCCCAACTCATATGCGTATTCTATTTAGGCCCGATTAGGGCGTGGTTTGCTCCCTTGACTTCTCCCCTGAATCGTAACAAGTGGTATGAGAGCTCATGATTCGTTGATTCATTGGGTCGGGATGCGCAGGCTAAGGATTTCCTGGTGCGTTGTTGGTCCGCAAAGAGGGTTGATCGGATGCGTAAGTGGTCCAGTCCAAGTATGAGGGTAGAGAAGACCCATGGATTCAAGATCAAGGGGGAGTTGGTGATGTGGATGGACTCACACATAAGGAAGAGCTTGTTGATTATATGTGTGAGTAGGTTTATCCACATCGACCGTGGAGGTAAAAAAAAGAGTGTAGAATATATATATATATATGAACATTAAACTTTAACGTTAACAGTTTGTTCTAATTCACATGTGTATTCTATTCATACCCGGTTAGGACGAGGTTTTCTTCCTTGTATTCTTTCCTGAATCCTAACAAGGGTTTAGCGGCGCCTGAAAATCGGGGGATCGTCTTGCTATTCTATCCAAGTGCCTTCAGTTGGGTACCTACTGGGCTCGTTGTCATCCACTGACTATGTGCTTCTTTAAGGTTGAACGAGATGTTCTCCAAGACTGTCATTGCCACGAGTCACTGAACATAGTTAATGGCATTATAAGCTTTCATCATTTTACAACATACTACAAAAAAGTTTTAGTTTTCTTTTGAGCTTCATATGCTTGACCAATAACTATAGATGCATAAACCTTTCTTTGAAATTTCCACCGTTAATGGTTGTCATGAAACACCTAGATGTTCTTGCAACACTCTGAATCAGCTAGCGTTCCTTTTATTTTCTTGAAACATCTGCTTCTTGCTTGCTAGTGCTATACGTTCCGTAAAGAGCAGAGCTTCTTGATTCCTGAAATATTTCTTTTACAATTTTCTTGCCGCGGTAAGAGTGATAGACTCTTCTTGTGTATGCTCACATATACTGCTTTTCTGTAGATACCTCATCAAATCATTTGCTGTCTTAATTCCTGCAATATGTACGCATGAAACATATTTTCAACATTGTGGTAGAGAGCGCGATATTTCCTCAGCTTGTGTGTTAGATATGCTGTTTATTGTGACAGAGGGAGGAGAATAGCTGCGAGGTAGGCGCCATCTGCATATCCCAAGTAGGGGACATTTGTATGCTCCCCTGTAAAATGAACTGGGCCAACAGGTTCCTGCGTAGCGAAAAACATAAGAGTCAAATAAGCAACTGGTTCTTGAGATTTTCATGCGATTACATATAATATGAGGTTGAAAAACTTCTGGTTTGAAACGGCATCTCTTTTGATGATAATGGTACTAACGCATAGTTGTTCATGTCGTTCCTCGCTGTATCCATTCGGCCAATTGGAGTAAGCAACTCTATAAAACCTGTCAGACTTCCATCTTGGTATGAATATCCTACTAGGTTCCGGGATGTCATCTCCAAACATTTTATGTAGCACTTGCATTACTTCTGCTATGGTCTCATTATGGGATTGCTGCTCGATTCTTGCTGATTCTTCGTGTTTCATAAACACAAACAGGATGTTGGCGCCAGGCATCTCATTCTCAAGGTGCAGCATTTTCCCAAAAAAATCCAGTGGCCATGTTGCCGTCATACTGTTGCACTAAAATCAGAGGGCAGTAAATTTTCATGCCTACTGACCTGCCAAACGGGATAATATCCGCGTCTATGATGCGCATAGAGAAAGAATTCTGTTCCTGGTCCTGTTGGCCAAAATCTGTAGGGAAACTGCAAGAATATCTTGGCGAATGTTCCCATGCTAAATTCGGTGATGGCTTGTTCTTTCCACTCCTATACAAGTTCATTAAGTTGTGTAGATTATCAGTGCCTGAATTGAGATACATTATTCGACTTTCAGGTTATCGACTCTGACTGTGACGTACCGATTAAGTTGGTTCAAATGTAATGAGATTGCTTTGCAGGACGCCAATGCTTACAGAGACGATGACAGCTTTGGCGTGGTATGTGCATCCCTCTTCTGTTGTAACCTCCACCCCGCTCTTCTGAGTAGTATATCTTTTTCACCACCTGTTACGTGAAATTGTTAAATCCCTTATCTTAATAATGATTTTGAACAAGGTTACATGTGAAGTGAATTATCCGAACCGCAGCATGATTATCATTTTATTCCCATGATCTGTGTGATGCCTTACTAGTCTTCTTTTTGGATTAAGCCACTGCATTGCTTAGCTAAAGGGCCTATTTGCTATATACTACTATTAGATGTGGTTTTGGTCTTACCTGATTGAGCTTGATACGATGATCAGTAATATCTTGGCCTTTGTAGGAGATGAACTGCTTAGCAATGTGATGAACCACAGCCTCCAACCCTCTAGGGTCTGCCACAAAGTGTGCGTCGGTTCCAAAATCCTCTTTCGCACATCTAGGCAGTGTGTGCTTCAAGCCTGTAATCCTTCGTGGTTCAGAATCTTCGTAGTCGTGGTAGAAGTAGTCTATCACCATTCCAATGGAGTGATGGGTACACTGCAAACCAATAAACCACGCCATTCAGTTCAGTTTGAAAATTCGAATATCGTCTCATCTCAATGCCCCGTCTCAAAACAAAAAAGAAAAGAAGAGGTTGCATCCTTCTTTTCAGTATATCTTTTGCTCACTGATGGAATTGTCGTTGCAACTCCGAAATGGATATGTCATCATCTAACCCTGGTTTGGAGGCCCAATACTTCGATAATTTTGCACCCATTTCGTCAACTGTTTCTGCTACCTCCATTGTAGTTTCTACCTCTTCTTTAGAGAACAGGCCGCCTCTACGAAATTGTTAGATCAGATGTCGCCTGTTAGTCAAGAAGTCTCTTGGCTGATATCAAGAGTAAGGCTGAATTTAGGTATCTTATTCTAGTTTTTTAAAATACGGTCGGGGCGGGCATCTAGGCAGCCACCTGGGCGGCGTGTTGCTCCCACCGTGTAAGGACTTCTTCCTGTAAGAAAGTTTAGGGCAGGGAAGTGGTCTTACTCTTGTCTATAGGTGTTAGATGGGACACTGCTAAAATCTGACAGAAACATCTTGAGTTTGATCTCCTTAGCCATTTCAAACAGAAGGCTGCTCTTGCTCCCGCGCCTGTTCCATGCAGCCAATTCGCTCCCACTTCAATCGTGTGTCCTGCAAATTCCTCTTTCTTAATCCGTCCACCAATCCTAGACGCCGCCTCCAATATAATGAAATCGTGAATCCCAGCTTCATGGAGTGTCTTTGCTGCTGAAATGCCTGAAAATAGGAACATAAGCTCAAATATATATTTGTCTGAAACTTCCACTGTTAATACTTACCTGAGATTCCTGCCCCGACAACAATCAAACTCCTTGATCTTATGTATTTCATACATGCATCCATATGTATTTCATACATGCATGTGTATCTGACTCGGCTCAACGACCTTCAATGGAAATTCAGAGCTGTGCTCAAGCCTAGTTGTATGATCTTATGCTCGGTACCTTATTCTGTTCTATAAGTTCCAAACTATATTTGGATGTTTGACAGATGTGGGGAAACTTATTTTTGTTCATCAGATTCGTCTTGTACTTGCTTTGTCTTTCTTGTTCCAGTTGCATTTAGTGCTTTTCTTGTGTTATATTGCTTGTGAAGGTGCAGCTAGTGGCTCGTGAACCCTACCACCGTGTGCTGGACTAATGAAAAGGGGGTGCGGGTCAGGTGCGTAGCGAGGGAAGGTTGTGGGGCTATGAGTGATGCTTGAGATCGCAACGAGAACGTTACATGCTTTAAATGGGGATGTATGTAATATCTCAAAGGTTTGGATTAAAGGTTTGATATGACTATCCATACCAATAAAATATGCATTTTTTTTTATAGTCCATCATTTTAAAATTCCGTAGTTAAGCGTGCTTGACATGGAACAATATTAAGTTTGATGATTTCATGTGAAGTTTTTCGGGATGTATGCGAGTGAAATCAAAACACATGGTGATGGAGCAAGCGTGCCTAGGAGCTCAAGATCCTTTTAAGCTTTGTCGAGTTATAGACAAGCCGAGCAGACGCCATGCTGAATGAGTGTGAATTAGCCTAGTTTGATTAAGTCTATACATAAGCTCGGTAAGTTAGAAGTTCAGCTCCAGTTAGTTGGATTTCTGAGCTAGCCAGGCTTAAAAGAAACACTAAGGAACAATTCCAAATGCCCATGAGCTTGGCTTGTTCGGCTCGATAAACATTCTTATATTTCTTACATTGAAGTGAACCACATTTACATACGATGTTCCTGAATGAAAATGAATTAAGCATGAATGGCTAGCTTCAATCCCAATTGCCCATCTGTTTTGTTCGTTGTTCAGGTCTATTTAATTTTTTGACATGAGTATCTGACCTATAGGATGAGCTAGTCTCCGAACTTCATAATCATATGCAATGTAGCAATCCTTGCTTTGAGACACATAATGTGTATAGTGCAGTGATTTCTGCCAGCACTCCAAAGCTATAAGATGCTTATTGCCCATTATATGGAAGGACAGTTCCTGCTTCCCGTGGTACCTTATTTCTAAAGCAAAGACCCATTTGGGCATAGACACTTGTCATCCTAGAAAGCAAAAGCAAGATGTCACGGGGTTAGATTTCTCACAACCCGTGCGGCACTTAAGCTATTCATACCTTCGCTCGAGCTCAGCCAAACTCGAATGCCACAAGGCTAAAGTAAGAACAATGCAAGAGAATGAGAACTTGAAAGCAAGAGAGTTGTTGATCTCCAAAGAGAGATGTTTTTGTATTGAATGAGATGGTTTGGCAAATGAGCCAAGACCCCTTTATATACAACTTCTCCTCCACAACCAACGGTGTAGATCAAAACGATCTAACGATCTATAATTACATGTAGACTTTTGGGTACTAACCTACCCAAGATAAAGCCTTTGCGGCTTCTAGAAGTTCACCTCCCTAGTTTGTTACCTCCCTTGGATAAACTTTGGGCTTGGCCTTGTTCCATCTTGGATTGGGCTTCGTTTTGGGCTTGACTCCAAGTTGGGCTAGTCCGCATCACCATTCTTCAAGTGTAAGCTTCACCATCTTAGCCCATCCGTGACATTCTCCTCCACCTAAGTCGCAGACGTCCTCGTCGCGACGGACTTGATGGTTTGGATTTGATCCTCGAATTGCCACAAAGATGATTCTGGCTCCCAACTCGCCTCTTCTATTGGCAAGTGTTTCCACTTGATGAGGTACTCCTTGTATCGTGGAATCCCTGCTCTTCGAATCTCTCTATCGGCCATGATCTCCTCAACTTCTTTGTCGTAAGAAGTTGTTACTGCCGCAGTTGGTGCTCGTTTTGAAATGCCTCGATCCGGTTCGTCATCATCACAGTTATAAGCCTTGAGATTGCTCACATGAAAGACCGGATGAATTTTGAACCTTGGTGGAAGCTCTAAGTGGTAAGACACCTTACCAACTTTCTTGGTCACGGGAAAGGGTCCTTCGTACCGTCTCACAAGTCCCTTGTGAACTTTCCTTAGTGCCTTGAATTGTTGAGGGATGAGCTTTACCATAACGAGATCACCAACTTCAAACTCCAAGGGCCTTCGATGCTTGTCGGCCCACTTCTTCATCTTCTTGGATGCCTTGTTGAGATAGGATTGAGCCAAGTCCGTTTGCTCGTGCCACTCCTTGGCAACCTTGAAGGCTGCGGGACTACTCCCCGTGTAGCCGCCCGCTAAAGTGTTTGGAGTCAATGGTTGTTGCCCAGTTGCCAACTCAAATGGGCTACTTCCAATGGACTCCGATTTCTGTAAGTTGTAGGAGAATTGAGCAACATCCATGAGTTTTGCCCAATCCCTTTGGTTGGCACTCACATAGTGCCGAAGGTAGAGCTCCAACAATGCATTGACTCGCTCCGTTTGGCCATCGGTTTGAGGATGAAAGCTCGTGGAGAAGTTTAGGTCCGTACCCAAGAGTTTGAAAAGCTCCGTCCAAAGTTTTCCCGTGAAACGTGAGTCTCGATCGCTTACAATGCTTCTCGGGACTCCCCAATACTTCACCACATACTTGAGGAAGAGGCGGGCCGCCTCCTCGGCCTTGCAATCCGTTGGGGCTGGGATGAATGATGCATATTTGGTGAATCGATCAACCACCACAATGATCGAGCCACACCCTTCGGATTTTGGGAGTGCCGAAATGAAGTCCATGGAAACACTTTCCCATGGTCTAGATGGGATGGGAAGTGGTTCCAAAAGACCACCCGGTGAATGTTGTTCCACTTTGTCTTGTTGGCAAACAAGACACGTCCGAACATAAGTTTCCACATCCGCTCCCATATTTGGCCAATAGTAAGACTCGCTCACCAAGGCCATTGTGCGATGGATCCCCGGATGTCCGGCCCATTGAGAGTCATGACACTCTCGAATGATCTCCTTCCTTAAGTTCCCCCACTTTGGAAGATAGATCCGGTTGCCTTTTGTGTAAAGGACATCATCCTCGAGCCAGAACCTTCGACTCTTCCCATCCTTGGCAAGTTGGACCACCGACTTTGCCATAGGGTCTTGTTCGAGTCCCTCCTTGATCCGCTCCAAGAGGGTGCTTTGAGGTTTTGATATTGCCGCCAATGCCGCCTTGCGGCTTAATGCATCCGCCACCAAGTTTGCCTTCCCCGGCTTGTAAGTAAACTCAAAGTCGAACTCCGCCAAGAAAACTTGCCACCTTGCTTGCTTTGGAGTTAACTTCTTTTGAGTTTGGAAGTAACTTGTTGCAACATTGTCCGTCATCACGACGAACTTGGACCCCAACAAGTAATGCCTCCAAGTGAGGAGACAATGGACCACCGCCGTCATCTCTTTCTCATGGACCGGGTAGCGCCTCTCCGTGTCATTGAGCTTGCGGCTCTCAAAGGCAATGGGATGGCCTTCTTGCATAAGAACACCTCCAATGGCAAAATCCGAGGCATCGGTATGAACTTCAAAGGGCTTTGAGTGATCGGCAAGGCTAAGAACGGGCTCCGAAGTCACCACCCTCTTGAGTTCCTCAAACGCCGCTTGACACGACTCCGTCCATGTCCATGCTTTGTTTTTCTTCAAGAGGTCCGTCAAAGGTGATACTATGGCCGAGTATCCCTTTATGAACCGCCGATAGTAGTTGGCTAGTCCAAGAAAGGAACGAAGCTCTGGGACTTTGCTTGGTGGTTCCCACTCTTGGATTGCCAATACCTTTCCGTCTTCCATTAGTAGCTTGCCGTCCTTGATCCTATGCCCAAGGAACTCAACTTCTTGGCGAGCAAACGAGCACTTCTCCTTCTTCACATAAAGTTGATTGCTCGCCAAGAGTTCGAACACCATTCGCAAGTGCCTAGCATGTTCCTCCAAAGTAGCACTATAGACAACAATATCATCCAAATACACTACCACAAACTTGTCGAGGTAAGGATGAAAAATGTTGTTCATTAAAGTACAAAATGTAGCCGGTGCATTTGTGAGGCCAAAAGGCATCACGAGAAACTCAAACGAGCCATACCTAGTAACACATGTGGTCTTGGCCTCGTCTCCTTCCGCAATCCGTACTTGATAGTACCCCGAACGAAGATCCAACTTGGTGAAATATCTCGCCCGTCCAAGTTGATCAAATAAGTCGGCAATCAAAGGAATAGGATACTTGTTCTTGATGGTTACCTTGTTCAATGCTCGATAATCAATGCATAACCGAAGCGAACCATCCTTCTTCCTTTGGAACAACACCGGAGCTCCATAGGGCGCTTTTGATGGTTGGATGAAGCCGGCATCCAACAAATCCTTCAATTGCTTTCGGAGTTCCTCCAACTCCGTAGGGGCCATGCGGTATGGTGCCTTGGCGGGTGGCCTCGTACCCGGTTCCAATTCGATCACGTGGTCCACCTCCCTCCTAGGTGGAAGCTTCTTTGGGAGTTCCTTCGGCATCACATGGGAAAATTCTTTGAGAACTTCCTTGACCTCGTTAGGCACCACCTCCGTTGAATAGGATTGATCATCCATCTTCAATGTTGCTAGATAGGTCGGTTCCCCATGTTTGATGCCTTTGCATAGTTGCATAGCCGAGAGCACCTTCCCTTGTGTCCTCTCTTCCCGTCGAACCGCCGGGACCATGCATGCACCATCTTCCTTTACTATGCACATGGCACTAGCAAACGGGATCGGAAATGCCTTCATCTTGTCGAGGAACTCTAACCCAAGCACCAATGGGTAGTCATCCATCGAAACAACCGAAAGATCGATTGTTCCCTTCCATTCCCCGATGCGAAGTCGTACGCCATGTGCAACACCATGGATAGGTTTGGCCTCCGAATTAACCGTCTTGAGCATCCCTTTCTCGCCGGTAACTTGGAGACCAAGTCTCTTCGCCTCTTCTAATGAGACGAAGTTATGGGTCGCCCCGGTATCAACCAAGGCACGAGTTGTGTACGGACCGATCACCGCATCGACGTACATCAACCCTTTGGACGAAGGCTTTACCTCCAATGTCTTCGCTGCGTTGAGCATCCTCAACGAGCCCATCTCTTGCACGGGTTCCTCCTCCACTTGAGAAACTAGTGCCGAGAGGGCCTTCTTCTTCGGACAATCACGAACAAAATGAGGACCATCACACAAGAAGCATTTTACCTCCACTTTGGACTTCCCCGCGTCCTTGGAGTTGCTCTTGTTCCATCCTCCTTTGCTTGAACTTCCCTTGCTTGGGAAGTTCGGTGTGGTCGCCTTGCTTCTTTCTCCCTTCTCTCCTCCACCTTTCTCAAAGTGCCCCTTTGATTCCTTGGGTTTGGAAGGATCGCTCTTCTTGAACTCGATAAATGACTCCACCGCCGCTATGGCCGCGGAAAGAGTTTGCACACCACGCCTTTGCAACTCTTGTTGTGCCCACGATTGAAGTCCATCCATGAAGTAGATGAGCTTGTCTTCTTCCAACATTTCCGGGATTTGAAAGAGCAACTCCGTGAAGCTCTTTACATAGTCCCGAATGGTACCCACTTGCCTCAACTTCCGAAGTTGTGTCTTGGCTTCATATTGGGCATTCTCCGGATAGAAGTGATACTTGAGATCCTTCTTGAAGTCCTCCCAAGTGTCAATAGAGAAGACACCCGTTTGGATGTCATTGTAACGACGACGCCACCACATGGACGCCGTGTCGGAGAGAAAGAGCGCCCCCGTCTTGACCTTTGCCTCTTCGTTCTCTATGTCCATGTGATCAAAGTATTGATCCATGTTGAAGAGAAAAGTGTCGAGCTCCTTGGCATCTCGCTTTCCCGAGAAGGCCTTTGGTTTAGGGGCGTCAATACGCGGTCCCTTACCAACATTACTAGCGCCTCCATTCGCTATAGCCGTCTTGCACAACAACACATCCTCCTTCATGACTTTCAACTCCTCTTGAAGAGAAGTTACCACCGTGCGGACACCATCAACATGCAATTGGAATTCATTACGAAGTTTATCCATGAATGAGCTGAGAACACCTTGCAACTCACCTTTGAATGCATCCTTCCGAGGATCAATGGTCTCATTGCTTGGCACGTCGTCCTCCAATCTCACCACCATCTTTCCCATGATGTCCTCCACCCTTTCGAGTCCTGACTCAAAGGATGTTAGGATATCCTTCGACTTTGCCTTCCCTTTGCGCATGGTGACATTCGCGGTGTTCACCTCCTCAACGAACTCGGTCATGTTGCTTTGATCCGCCATTCTCTTCTTGCTCGAAACCTTGCTCTGATACCACTTGTCACGGGGTTAGATTTCTCACAACCCGTGCGGCACTCAAGCTACTCACACCTTCGCTCGAGCTCAGCCAAACTCGAATGCCACAAGGCTAAAGTAAGAACAATGCAAGAGAATGAGAACTTGAAAGCAAAAGAGTTGTTGATCTTCAAAGAGAGATGTTTTTGTATTGAATGAGATGGTTTGGCAAATGAGTCAAGACCCCTTTATATACAACTTCTCCTCCACAACCAACGGTGTAGATCAAAACGATCTAACGATCTATAATTACATGTAGACTTTTGGGTACTAACCTACCCAAGATAAAGCCTTTGCGGCTTCTAGAAGTTCACCTCCCTAGTTTGTTACCTTCCTTGGATAAACTTTGGGCTTGGCCTTGTTCCATCTTGGATTGGGCTTCGTTTTGGGCTTGACTCCAAGTTGGGCTAGTCCGCATCACCATTCTTCAAGTGTAAGCCTCACCATCTTAGCCCATCCGTGACAAAGTGCTTCTTCATCATATATATATTATAGTATATATTTGCCTCATTCTATATTCTCCCAGAATTCTTCTATGTTTATTTGCTGTTGAAGCATGAGAATGTGGAGGCTGTCCAACACATTATTCTTCATAGTTTTAACCATTTCATACATGAATGTGAGTTACTTTTCCTCCCTTGTGCTTCTAAGAATGAGTTTGTCTTCCTTTGTTTTCTTATGGTTTATGGTCGTGAATGCAGGTTTCATACGGCGAGGTTAAGGAAAACCCGTTAACGGCCAAGGCATCGTTGATCCGCTACTGGAACAGGCGAATCTCGAACGGACTTCCTAGACCAGCTTTTCTGTTATCCAAGGCGTCCCCGCTAAACGCTGTGGACACGGCTATTCTGACGAAGCTTGCATCAGAAAACGCACTCTCGAGACATCTTTCGAGATTCTGTTCGTCGGCCAACTTGTTCTGTAGCTTCGATTCGAAGCAGAAGAATAATGATCGTCGTCAGGAAAAGCACGAGGAGGATGTCGACGTCTCATCTTATAATGGCAAACGATTTGGTAACTACGGGTTGTCGGGGCTCGGGGGCGTGGACACGTTCAAGAACTACTCGAACGGCATTAACATGCCTAATGACTCGTTTATTCGGTATAGTCCAGCTTCAACTGGCCATAGCGAGCAGTTCAAGGGTTACGCTAGCAATGCGAATATTGGCTCTGATACCTTCACAAACTATGATCAAGGTGCCACGGGCGGATCAGGCGGGTTCTCAAGTTACCAGCCAACTGTCAATGTTCCGAACGTGAAGTTTGTGAGTTATGACTCTGATGGAAACAACCACGAGCTGTCATTCGCTACTTATAGCGACGATACTAACTCAGGTACTGAATCGTTCATTAGCTATGGCAAGAATGGGAACGGTGTGCCCGTGGAATTCTCCAACTACGCTAGCACGTCAAACATAGTTGGCTCCAAGTTTACAGGTTACAGCGAGCTTGGTAATGGGGTGAATGACACATTCAAGGGCTACTCGTTCAACGCCAACAACCCCAATAACAACTTCAAGGCTTACGGCATTGGTGGGAACTCGGGGGCTCAGACCTTCTTAAACTATAGAGATGGGGCTAATGTGGGCGATGACACGTTCCAGTTCTATGGAAGATACTCGAATTCAGCTCAGGTGAGTTTTGGCAACTACGGCAAGTCCTTCAACCAAGGGACGGATACCTTCAGGGAGTATGGTAAATGGGCAACAGATCGCGATATCCAGTTTAAAGGCTACGGCTTTAACAACACGTTCAAGGACTATGGTGACAGCAAGGGGATCGCCTTTTCACATTACACTAACCAAACCTCAAGAACGACACCCCATGGCAGGTCCTTAAACAAGTTTGTCGAGGAGGGCAGATTCTTCAGGGAGTCAATGCTGAAGCCAGGCACCGTGATCAAAATGCCTAACATAAAGGACAAGATGCCTAGGCGATCGTTCTTGCCACGTTCTATCTCATCCAAGTTACCATTCTCAACGTCACAACTCAACCAACTCAAACATCTCTTTCACGCATACGATAACTCGACCCTGGAGCACATACTCCAAACCACACTATCCGAATGCGAGAGACCACCCAGCCAAGGCGAGACAAAGAAATGTATCGCATCAATAGAAGACATGATAGACTTCGTGATCTCAACACTGGGTTGCAACATCACCGTTCGGACAACAGAAAATCTTAACGGGTCAGGCCAAGGGGTCGTGATCGGATCAGTGAACGGGATCAATGACGGAAAAGTTACAAGATCAGTATCATGTCACCAAAGCTTGTTCCCTTATATGCTATACTATTGTCACACTGTGCCTAAGGTGAGAGTATATGAAGCTGAGATTATGAGCTTGGAGAGCAATGAGAAGATCAATCTTGGTGTTGCCATTTGTCATCTTGATACTTCAAGTTGGAGCCATGGGCATGGTGCATTTTGTTAGGATTCGGGGGAGAGCCCAAGGGGGGAAACCACGTCCAAACCGGACCTGAGTAGAAGGGTTATGGTCTTTTTGTTTCTCCATGGTCGATGTGGGTAAACCTGCTCACACATATCCTCAACAATCTCCCCCTTATGTGTGAGTCCATCCACATCACCAACTCCCCCTTAAACCTGCCCAACATCCCGGCCCAACGAACCATGAGCTCTGATACCACTTGTTAGGATTCGGGGGAGAGCCCAAGGGCGCAACGCACCAGGGGATCCTTATCTTGCGTATCCCTGGCCCAACATCCCGACCCAACGAACCAGGAAACCACGTCCAAACCGGACCTGAGTAGAATATACATATGGACTGGGCCCAGCTGCTAACCCAAAAGCCTAAGCTGATGGGTTATGGGTTCCTCATATATATATTCTACTCTTTTTGTTTCTCCATGGTCGATGTGGGTAAACCTGCTCACACATATCCTCAACACATTTGTGGCTTTAGGGTTTGGTCCTGGGCTCATTGAGGTTTGCCATTGGATCTTTGAGAATGATATGACTTGGACTATTGGTGATTGATTAGGGTTTGGTTTGTGAACTTCTTTGTAATGATTTTTGGTTATGTTCGGTTTTGGTTTGGTTTGTTTCTAGTTGTTTTCTTTTACAATATGGAGATTTAAGTTTGATATTAACAGCTGGTTAACGGGGTTATCATCTCGTCAAGAAATTGATTTCTTATGACAATTGATTCAAATAGTGTCATACATTGCATATGTTGATTGATTGTTTCAATTGGGATTACCTGAAACTTGAAGTTTATGGACCAATCCATCGATAAAAGTTAACTTAGTCTAGTCGGAAATACAAATTATCTTTCATGTGCCTCGTCATTATCGTGAAAACTCCTTAATCCCCTTATAAATCTTTGATCAATTTTGTTTTCCTAAAGCAAAAGACTTGGGACATAATTCCTCAATATGAGATTGCTCAAACCACAAAACATGATGACAATGGACAAAGAACACCTTCATTATAATGAAAGAGTGAGAAGGAAAACAACACGACTATACAAGTATCGTGTAAGACAAGGAAAGGTACTTTGCTTTGCAAGAAAAGGAACACTCATTGTCCTTACGCATCAAGATACTCGGAGACACTTTTGCGCAGGACATGTTCCACAATACACTTCAAGTTCATTGTCATGTATCATTGACTATATACGATGGATTAAGACCAAGTTAATCCTTTATATCTATAATATAATACAAATATAGAACTTTTTTCTGTTGGTACTCGTTAATGCTTCTTGATATCATTAAACCCTTTCGATTATTTTTAAACTCCATTTCCAACTTTTTACATTCTTTCCACTTTTTACATGATAGTTAATTTAAGACAAAACTTTTTATATTTTTCTTTGTATTTATTCCTTAATACAAACTAATTTGCTTCTAAAACAAATGATATTAGATTTGTGTGGTTTCTTAATTCTTTCTAACGAACACTTGCTACATTCGTTTTTCACGGATAAACTTGGACGAAAGATTGTTATCACTTTAATTTCTAGTTAAGATAGTAACAACAAACCCAATTGAAGCGGTAAGTAAAATGTGTGTCACAATTGAATGCTTTTGTCATGCACAGAATTAACCAGAACAACATATATACAGTTTTATCTTTGTTACAAGACAGACTCGACCTTCTAGCAGTGTGGCCAGTGTGAGACTACGTTGAAAGCGAAATTGGCATGCTTGAGCTCTAATCATGCAAAAGAACCTTCAAAAGTGAGGTGGTGTTTTGGCAGGAGGCTACACCAACAAAGCTAAACAGAGCAGCTTTGGCAATGAGCCAGCAAAGGTGATGGAGCAGAATGCTCCTGCTAGTTCCAGTTGGTTCCATTTCAGCTTTTGAGTTCATTCTTTGTTGGAGCTTGCAACCATTGTAAACCTCATGATATGAGTAAAGTTTTTATTAATTCACCATCACAAGTCTCAATAGGACGGATCCTCAGTTGTTACAATATAATTGTACGAGAGATCGGGTCTTTTTTCCTGATTTTGGGTTTTCTGTGACCGTTGGATTACCCAATTGTTGTGTTGTAACAGCAGAAATCTTTTTTTTTTTTTTTTTTTTTTTTTGAATCCTATGATGTTTTTGGTGCCTTCTTCAGAAATTTGGTGATGGTAGAGTGAAATCATGAATCACGAGCTTAAATCCCATGACATTGTTCACAATATCAGCATAGTTTTTTACGGACATGTTTATTGTCGTTGTTGATTCTGGTTTTCTGTTTTCGTTTTACTTAACTGATGAAATAAAAGTGTTTGATATTGATTCTTGTTGCTTGATGAAACAAAAATAAAAAATTAAAAAATAGAAAAATTGATTTTCAATTTCTTATTTCATCATAGTACTATATTTAAAATCCCCATGACACAAAATCATTTTATTTTCTTAAGTGATTTTGATTATAAATATCGATTTTTTATTTCTATTACTAAATTTGAATTTGGTTTCATAATTTTAAACAATGAAATCAAACAACACCAACCTTTCGGGCCTTGAAGAAGTGATATATAGGTTTTGACCCAAAAAAAGCAAAAAAAAAAAAAAACCTAGAAGTAATATATAGGAAATCAAAGTGGGCCGGACCTACTTATCAGGCTCTCACCCACGAAGACTAGTCAACCCAACAGAGCCTCAGCCAGTCAGCCCAGAGCAGGCTGCAGCCCCAAAATTATTCAAATAAAATGCTACGGCAAAAGAATTTTCCTAATTTCCTAGTCATTTTACAATAAACATGAAAATTTATCGTGAAGAAAATATGGTGGCGGATTGGCTTAGCTACTTTTGGATTGCGGAATCAACTTGGTGTTCATTTGTTTGATCGACCGCCAAGTGGTTTGCATTTTTTTCCCTAGCAGAGATGTACGGTATTACTATTTTAAGATCATTACAATAATATAACCATTTATTGGCTACGGCCCTCCTTTTGACAAAAAAATAAAAAACAAAATAAATATAAAAATTTATTCATTATCAACAAAAAAACATGAAAATTTATTCGACAAAAAAAATCAAATAAAAAAATAGAGATATCAGATGTGGATTATAAAAATTTCGAATACTCATATTGCTTGAATTCATGTGAAATTTCAACTGAATTTATTATAAATGTCGTCATAGATGGTGCCAGAATCGAATCTCTCTGGCCTCTCGATTTAGCAAATCAGTGAAACGAAGAGCTCCAAGGAACGAACGATTTTGGTGGCTTATTATTTATAATGCTAATGCGTGGATGTCTATAACGAGTTTAAAAAAAGAACTAGATACGATCGGATTTTTGATAATCAGACTAGTTAGACAAATTAAGTTTTCAAAATATGATTGATGATGCTATATAAATGTAAATGATCATATCAATTGTGTCCATCCATCATGTGCTAAATAAGATATCGTCATCAAATGAATTGATTTAGGGTTACAAGAATTTTTTTTTTTTTTTTTTTTTTGCGGCACATGCTAATCTACGTCTTTAGTGCACAATCATTCAAGCGAATACATGGTACATTAAGAGCATTAAAATTAATCGATTGTGGTTGTCTAAATCCCGCCAAGCTATTCATAACAGCTTTCTTGTGGATCATCTTGTGGTTACCCGATGATTAAAGCATAAATTTTCAAATGGATTCACAGCTTCTGATAATTAAAGAAATATCTTGGTTTTATTACGTATGCCATGAGGAACCTTAGAAACTTCGATCACTTGAACCGAATATTCTACTAGCTTCCTTCTAATTTATTTGTAATTGCTTCATCTGACATTATATTTTATGTGTGTGTTAAATTTTTACGAGATTTGATGAAAAAAAATTTGTTAGATATTATAGGGTTTATTATAAGAGTTAAGATATGAGCTAATGGGTGGTATACTATAACATAAAATAATTATTTGATTTTTTAGAATAAAACTTTACTAAAAAAGAAAATGTTATGAGTAAATTGGAGCAGTTCAATATTTGATTTTATTTATCAATTAGTGATAGGTGATTGTATCAATTATCAATTGATATTTTTTTAATAAAAAAATCTTAATAGCTAGATATGCACCTAGAAAATATATGGTTTTATCAAATTTTACGTAAAATATCTTAATTTTACGTTGTGTTTCTTACTCTCTCTTTTTTTCTTTTTTATTAAATTTGATAGATCATCTATATATAAATAATGTCTCTCTTCCATCATCAATCTCGATAGGCTTTTTCTATCAAATCTCATTGATCACCACTATGACTTCCATCCTCTCTAACTCCACCACAACATCCTTTTTCTCCGAATGATCAAACATCAACATAACGAATACAATGACGGCAACGATAATACGGCGATAAGGATTACATGATAACATAAATCTCCACTCCAACATAACACCAATGCAAACATCATTAATGATGCCAGCCCTCTTCCCTCTTCCTTATGACGCATTGTTTTCATGGAGGGTCGTATTGTTTTAGTTGTTTAACATTAAGGAGATATAGATAACGACACTGCTTTTGTATACATTGGTGCATTGTTTGTTAAATTCAAACGTACTTTTGGTCCGACTATGAAGAAGGCGATGATGGGCATTATTTAGCATTGAGAAGATGATAGATGATACATTGTTCTGTAACGACGACACACTGTTCAGCATTGACGAGATAATAGATGATGCATTGTTCTATAACGACAGGACACTGTATATTCCAACTACGACGAAGGCGATGATGGCAACGCTGACAAACGATAGTGTGGACTTACTCAGATGAAAGAGGTCGAAATATTCTGATAGTGTGGACTTACTCAGATGAAAGAGGTCGAAATATTAGGAAAGAGTGTTTGATTTGATTATTTTTTGATAATTAATTGATGGGTGAATATTCGATTGCGTGTAATTTTGAATTAAAATTAGAAATAAATATTTTGTATCATTATCATAATATTGGATAAGGAAGTCTATAATTTTTTTGTGAACCAAATAGTAAATAAAATCTTACAGATGACTAATTAATAATTATTTCTGAGTTTTGAAACTTATCGATAATTTTCTCATAAATAATATTATATTTATATTGAAACGAAAGGAATAATTGGTTAGTATGAATGAAATATTCTAGTTTCTGGTAAAGCTACATAATGAGATATGTAGCCATCTTGTGTTTTGTTGTTGTTGATGCTTATATCAAATAAGGCCAACAATGAATAAGAAAATACCACACGAGGGCCGAACAACATAATGCTATAATCAATGATCATAAGCCTTCAAGTTGCGATCTCATGTGCCTGCCCACATGGATGGAGATGGAGACCCAACTTGGATAGACATATCCCATTCAATGGTAAATTACAATTGGCACCATATCTTAATGATATAGCATATTTTATCCCCAAAAAATATATACCACATACTAGCACCCCATTCAGGAAATTTAGTGTATTTTCCAAGTGAAGGTGCAAATGGAAAATTGGGGTGAAGTGTTAGAAAACTTGCAAATAGGAATAAAAAAAAATACACTATATTATTTTGAGGGATCATGTGAAAGTTGTTTTTGTGTTAGGGATTTCGTATTAATTCATCCCTCATTTAATTCAATAGCCAATTGCTTATTTCCTCATTTTCTTTTTATGTAGGGTGAATGATTTGAGCACTTGGTAATTTTTTTTGTTATAAATAAATTATGATATATTATTGAAAGAAAACAATAACAAAACCTATTCATGGGGTGTAGCAATAGGTGAAAAAAATTTCAAATTAATCATATTTTTTTTAATTTTTTTCTTTTAATTTCAAAAATAGTGGGATTTTGTCTATTATTTCTGTCCATGAGCAATTTCTACTAGTGCTCCTTTATATCATATTAAAAATAAATATTTCACATAAATTATACTTCATTCATCTCATAATAAAAAAAAAAACAAATTAACCGACACAGGATCTAATATATGTGTTGAATTTTTTATGTAAAGATATTTATATCTTTGAAGGTTTTTGAGAAGAAAGAGAAAAAAAAATATGAAAAGAAGTGATAGTATGATGAGTTATTGTGATAAAAAAATAAAAAATAGGGATATTTTGATTTTTTTTTATTCAAATAATATAGTGTTGTAATTATTTTGATATTTTGTTGGAGGGATGGAGAGAGTAGCACTTCCAAAGTAAATAACATCAAAATGATTAAAAACTTAAAATATATTTATTTTATATCATATTATTCCTCTTTCATTTTTTTTCTCTCTTTACTTCTAACCCCCACACATAAGGATATTGAGATAAAAAAATATGAAATTAATGATTTTCTTAATAATCATGTCTAGTCGATAAATCCCAATTTATCTGCAACGGAAGGAATATGTCGATGCATTATCCTTCCCTAATAAAAGGTATCGGCCATGATAGGTGTTGTGTGAAAAAATAAACTCTCATTCATCACATGTTAAATAGAAGTAAAGCAATTGGATATTAGGAAGATTAGATATGACTTTGACTTATGTTTATCACGAATGAAAAAATAACATCGAATCCTTTCGATCTATCCCACGTATGTATTTAACTCCTCTATTTTAAAATTAGATAGATCAACCATCAAGTTTTGGTTTTTCTTTAACTCCATTATAAAAAAAAAAAAAATCAAACCTATTGTTAAATTTTAAAAAGAAAAAATCAAAATGATGGGATTTAAAGATATCTAAATGAAAAAAAAAAATTAATTTTTTGATGCTTTTCACCTTTTCCCTCAATCAACCGTTGGCCCAGTTTGTGAGTTTTGAATGGGAGGGGACAGGAAGTGAAACGAGATGAGATAAGGGAAGGTGAGGTGAAATAAATTCCCCTCCCACTCAAATCTTTCCTTTTTGTGAAAGAAAATTCATGCGGAAAATAACTCTATTTTCTTTCCTATTTTTCCTTCTACTCTTTCTCAAAATCTCTCAGTCAAAAGAAGAAAAAAACAAATTTTTCTGCATTTCCTTCCCCTCCTTTCCTAAACTGAACTCACAAACGCAGGCTCAACCTCTCTTAATAATTTCATCATGCATCTATATCCTAAAAAATCATTATCATCATCATGACCCATGGATTAGGCCTTAAAATCAAATATCTAGGGTTTCGGGTTTTCTAAAAGCATGATTTTCGGGATTTCGTATGGTGTTTTGTTTGGATGAATTTATTGTCTCCAATCGTTGAGCTCAATTTGTTGAAATCCCAAATCATTTTTGGAGAAATCTAACCACTGGGCTCGTATCATCGCCCCTGATACCCAAGTTTTGAGCCCATATGTGTTAGGTTTGTCGGTTTGAAATTGTTTCAAACAGAGTAACAATGGTAGCTCAACATGAGAGATTTGGGCTTTTCTTTTGAGTTTTTGATTTTATTTGGGTCGAATCTCATTCGAATTTAGACAGGTTCGAATGGAATTGGATGATTTTTTCATGTAGGTAGAATGGGTCTTGATAACAGGTGGAAGAACAAGGAAGGAGACGGGATAAAGGATGATGAGATAAACTAGCTTGATTTTTCATGGGTTTTCTTAATGGTTGTGAATTAGTTTCTCAACAGTGACTGCGAGGGGAGATAAGGTGTTAGATTTATAGGATGAATTCTTAATCGGTATTGGCCGTCAACGACAACGGACCCAAAATGAATAATATCATCTCTTATGTGTTTGATCTTGATTCGATCATAATAAATAAAGTTTGACTTCACTGTTTAGATAGGTCCTAATAAATAAAGTTTGACTTGTGAGTGTTTGAATAAAGGAAAAGCAAAGTTGTTAGAGCATATTTTAAAATAGAGAATTTGTAAAAATAAAAAAGTGGAGTGTATGAATGAAAATAACAATAATATGATGTTGAAAAAGTATGTTAAAAAATATATATAAATAATATAATAAAAAATAATCAATAATGCATCTATAAATATAGAATACTACTCCAGCATTGTATAGTTTTTTTTAAGGTAAAATGGGCTAGAATGTGATGTAATAGAATATAATAAATAATAAAAAATTGAGATAAAATTTTAATGAATCTGATGTGAATGTCCTTAAGGGAAAAGAAAGTTCAGGGATTGATCTGACTATTTCCGAAATAGAGGGGATTAAATACAAAAACGGGATAGTTCGATGCGTTCGAGTTATCTTTCCGTCACGAAATAAACCAAAAAAAATAAAATAAAAATATATTTTATTGTTTGTTGTCGAATATATTATTTCTGGATGTTTTTTTCACATAAATATATTACTTATTATTATCCAGAAATCAAAGAATGTCTTCACTTATTTTACTCTTGAAGTCAATTTTTTTAGGTTCATTATGGACAAGTTCATTATTCATTTTCTGAATTGCGCATACCAAATGATGTAAGGCAGGATTAACCCATCCCCATTACCTACTAAGGAAATCAATATTTATTTAACCTTTATAGTAAATTTTCAAATTGGATCAATCCGAAAAAAATCCATAAGATTACAATTATATGATTATCCCAAAAAAATAAAATAATAATATAACACAAAGAAAAGTTCAAAATGATTTTTGTACCGAAGCTACAAATCATAATCAATAATCCATCACAAATCACAATCTCACCCAACCAAAACCTGAAAACAAAAACAAAAAACCCAAAAACCAATAAAAAAAACCCACCTCACTAAATAGCAACCACCCCACCTCAAATCTCTCCACTCTCCTCCATATACACATCTCCTCACCTCAATAAAAAAAAACCCGAAAAAAATCACACAATCATTTCCCCAAAAAAACTCAAAAAGATGAAGCAGAATGATATTATTGACGATGGGTTTGTGAGAGCAGACAAGATTGATCTCAAGAGCCTAGATGAGCAACTTGAGAGACACATGACAAGAAGATTAAGTCTTGATAGTAATAGTAATAATGGGAGCAGCCATGGCAAGAACCATAACAATCAGACAACAAGAAGTGATTCTGTGATCAGGGCAAGGCAGCAGTTTGATTGGGAGATTGACCCATCAAGGCTTGTGATCAAATCTATCATTGCTCGTGGCTCGTATGGGACTGTTCATCGTGGGGTTTATGATGGCAAGGATGTTGCTGGTGAGTGTGTGATGAATTGGTGGGATTGAACCCTAGATTTGGGGATTTGGGGTGCATGTAAAGGTTGCATTTTTATGAGGGTATGTGATTTTGAGTGTTGGGTTCGATCTGGGTTTTCTTAGGTCGGTCTGAATTTTTCTTTTTCTGGGGTCGCTTATGTCTGGTTTCTTCCATATTGTTCTTTTTAGGGGATTTGTGATGAGCGTATTACGAAACAGTTTCTATATTGTGTATGGGAATACTTTGGTTGTGGTTGTTATGTCTTGCAGGGAGATTCGTTATGCTTGTTGACTAATTTGTTCTATAGATCAGACATTCAGGATAAGAACGTTTTCATCAAGAACAGAACGTCAAACAATATTTCTTTTCAAGACCTTGTTATAAATGAGAGTCTTTGTTATGGGGTCGTCATGGTTTCGCATGATGGGAAGTTGTTTGTTTGTCTACTATTTGGTACTTAGATGTACTATTTCATGGGTGTCCTTTATCATGTCCTGATTTTGGTATTGTGATGATTATCAATATAATGGGACTATGATTGATGTTGATCAGAAATTTAACCTATGTGTTGAACTAAGCGTTCATGCTCATTGTCACATTGAGATTGGGGAAATGATACTGAAGTTGGCCTTAGGGGATTCTGGTGAGGTCCACCAAGATCACTGGCTGGCCCCATCACCATGCTGAATGAGACAACATGGGCTTCTCTTTTTTGACGCTCTTTGAAATGATTTCTTGCTAAATTTTATTGCACGTCAGAATGATACCCTTATATCCATGTCAAGGGCTGTTTACTGTGATTCTAAGTATGATTTGTAGCACAAAAAAAAAAAAAAAAAAGCTATCAATTGAGGGTTAGACAAAACTAGCTAACCAACGCATTGATTATTTTCAGAAGAAACTGGTAGTTGCTTTCTTTGAAAGTAGTTATAAATTATATATGATATGCACTTCAGGATTTGCTTTGATGTATGTATTGCCATGGTTGGTTCAACTTTTTCAAGTGATTTCAATGTGTGGAAATGATGTGGAAAGAAAAAGGTTGTGGCACACAAAGTAGTTTTTGTGGTAAAATTGTTCTTAAAAGGTTAGGCGGGCATCTATGTTGGCACCTCCTTAGCCTTGAGCGATGCCTACTCGCTATCACTGTCTTAATTAAACCCCCCCTCCCTCCTTATTATGTTATTACTGGTACATATTACGTACTTTGATGTTATGTTCGTATGAACACCTAGACGATAGTATAGTCCCGCCTAGCTTCCAAGAGGCAGGGGGCAACCCCTGATCGAGCCGCCTAATGCTTTTAGGCATTGTGCATTAAGTTGAGATTGGTTCGCTCAATGGAATCTATATTAAAGGGACTTGCCTATTAGTCGTAAACGTACAACTTTGGTACAGGACCATAGTTCCTTAGTATCTATGGCTCACGAGTAGGATCTTTGACATGAATTCTCTTTTTTTTCCCATAATATATGAGAAAATTTGTCATATGGTAGCCAAATCTGGTAATAATTTGTGTATTTCTCGTATATAATTCAAATTTGTTTTGTATAATTCACTTATAATTCGGATTTTTCATAAAATACAAGAAATTTTGTTTTTTTTTTTTAAATGTATCAAAAATCAATTGAAAATTTCATAAAAAAATTTGGGCTTCCAACAATACAATTTTCCCAGACAAGAACAGCGAATCCTCCATTTTTCGATTTGAAACCCGTATTAATATGGTATTCTGTTTTTATCCGTATTAATCACCATAACGTTCTAATGTCAGATGTATCCTTGTATTTTTTTCTCAATTTTTTTCGTTCTTTTCAAGTTTTTCTGTAATTTATATTTTCCGAATTAATCCTGTATTTGGAGCCGTTACTCTATCATACTGAGTTGCAACATGTTCATATAATTTCTGGCGTGACTGCAGTCTTTTTTTTTTCTTTTTCTTTTTTCTTAATCTACTAGGAGTGTTTTGTCTTCTACGCAACCTTTCTCACATTTTCTGAAATCGTTATTGAATGTGCAGTTAAATTGCTTGATTGGGGCGAAGAGGGCCAGAGAACGGAAGCTGAGATTGCTTCGTTGAGAGCAGCTTTTACACAAGAAGTTGTAGTATGGCACAAGCTTGACCACCCTAATGTGACCAAGGTGATCTTTTCATTCATCAACTTATTTTCTCGATACTCCCATTTCAACACGCAAGTGAGACGAAACATAAACCTTCGCATTGTTTAATAGTATTGAGAATTGGCAATGATCTGCATTATATATGCTAAAATTAACTTAGTTTTGGACTTGTGGTAGTTCAACTTCAAGTCCTAAAATTAACTTTGTTGACTTGGGACGAGATCTGTCCTTAACATGTCAAAGTGCAAGCCCTGTGTTAAATTATAGGTGCTCTCTAGAATCAAAATGATTGTGTCAAATGCTGCGGAGAAGATTATGACTATTTTTATTTTGCTGTTCTCTTCAAAGAAAAGATGCAACAATCCCGTTAATGTGGACGATACAGCTCACTGGCTTCTAAGTGATATTTCCGAACTGCATAGTGCTCAATCTCACGCTTAATACTTGCTTATTGCACTCTGCAGTTCATTGGAGCGAAAATGGGCTCATCGGGGCTACAGGTGCAAACTGAAAGCGGTCTAGTTGCCATGCCCAACAACATCTGCTGTGTTGTTGTCGAGTATCTTCCCGGTGGTGCCTTGAAGAATTATCTTATCAAGAATATGAAAAAGAAGCTGCCTTTCAAGGTCGTCATCCAATTGGCTCTCGATCTTGCAAGAGGGTATGCCTTTTTCTATTAAGCAGAATTCATGCTGTTCTAAGGTCTGTGTTCAGGAAAAATAGCATTCACATCACTAATCCAAAAGTTTCAGCATCATGATGAGTTCCTCGAGATAGTATTTGACATGTGTGACTAGAGGTCAAGCTCAGATATCTGTTACTCCTGTTTATATTTATACTACACATTGTAGGTTATGTAGGTGTCAGCTTTCGATCAGAGCTTCAAGTCCAAAGACATACAAATACTTCATCAGATGAAGTTAGGATACAAATACTATTGTAAGGGCCATCTGGGTTTTAGATAAACCGGGTGCTTTACTTCATCAAAACTTGAAAACGGACAAATAGTTGAGCAGTAGTTGTGTATGTTTTGCAGGCTGAGCTACCTGCACTCCGAGAAGATTGTTCATAGAGATGTGAAGACAGAGAACATGCTTTTGGACAGGTCACGCACGCTGAAAATAGCTGATTTTGGGGTTGCTCGTGTCGAGGCTTCAAATCCAAGTGACATGACGGGGGAGACTGGGACACTTGGCTATATGGCTCCTGAGGTGTGGTTTATAAGTTGATCTTGTTTTGAAAAAAAAAAAAAATCAGTTTCTCATGCTACACTAATGAGTTCTACTAATGGTGTTATTCAGGTTTTTAATGGGAGTCCTTATAATCGGAAATGTGATGTGTACAGCTTTGCCATCTGTTTATGGGAAATATATTGTTGTGACATGCCATATGCAGACCTTAGTTTCTCAGAAGTGACTAACGCGGTGGTTCACCAGGTACAATTGTTATATCTCTTGCTTTTTTCTTCTTCTTTTTTTCATAGATGAAAAACTCGTTCTCCTATCAGCGTAAAATAAGTAAACTCCTGCTGCTTGAAGTAGCACACAAAGCTCACTTTCACAAACAAAAATACACTACCAAGCTACCAATAGATGGACTTAGTCTAGAAAGTTGTTGAGTCCAGTAGATTAAGAACATGATCACCGAGTAATTAGATCAACACTTGAATATCACATAATCATAAGATATCAACACGTTTAGGACATTATCCTAGTTCATATCCTTGTTTACCATAGTGAATATTTAGCTTCCTTAGATTTTGATTTTCTGGTTTGGCTAGAATATTGCATAACGCACACTTGCCCTCTATTTAGTTTGATTATAGGAGATCATATCTCATTCTTCTGTATTTGAATGTCATACTGAAGTTAATGAAAATATGGCCTGTTAATTCATGGTATCCGAGCATCTCATGGCATGAGGTCACGACTTCGATACATACCTCCCCTGGACCTTGTTTGGCACTTGGTGGACTGAGCCAGTGCATTGTTAGTCCACACTTCACATGGGCTTCCGTGTGAGAGAGTGCTAAGAGCATAAGATATACATTAGTGGATCTTCTATCAACAGTTTGGACTTTTGGGGGGAACTCAATTCTCGACATCTCATCTTGTTTTTAGTTTGCATTTTTCTATTGCCATTTCTGCCATTTGAATCAGTTCTAGGTGGTTCTGAACTTGTGTTGTATTCTTAGAATCTGAGGCCAGAAGTCCCGAGATGCTGCCCAGGATCTCTCGCGAACGTGATGAGGAAGTGCTGGGATCCTAATCCTGATAAGCGGCCAGAGATGGACAAGGTAGTTACTTTATTGGAGGCCATCGACACATCAAAGGGTGGCGGTATGATACCTCCTGATCAAACTACAGGTTGCTTTTGCTTCCAAACGAAACGAGGGCCTTGAATGCGTTTCTACAAGCTGGTCACTATTTGTGAAAAAATCGAGACACAGATGATATTGGCATTTGTTTAGTATCAGAATAAGCTTCACCTGTATATAAAGAAAGGAGTCCAAGTGACTTGAGAGGATACTGTTGCAACGGCGAGTATGTCGCATGGTTTTTCTGCATTGGTCTTGCTCGTCCGTTTTATGAGTTTCCTATGTATGATACCTCTGCATAATGAATTCAGTTGCTGTAATTTACTGGTTATTTTTCATGTTTCGATTTCATGCTGCGAAACATGTTCTTGACTGTGATCCTCATCTGAAGTGATTGAAGTTGATGCGTCGACAACACTTTCCCCTTTTCAATTCCCAATAACAAACTGCGAAGAATACAATGCCAGGAGTAGTCGTTGTTGCAGAAGCAATGTCGCCAGGACAGCCCGAGAGGGCATTTGAACAAAATAAAACTAAGCTATACCTCATGTATAACTTGATGCGAACAACAATTACACGAACGAAACTGCATACAAATTAAAATGTTGAAATCACAGTGCGTGCGCTGTAGCTTATTTGTTCATGCTATGCAAACGTTTTTTTTTTTTCCCTAAGGCTCTGGCAATTGAACTTCTTTGGGGTCAGTTTCATCCCAATCTGTGGTCTTGCAGTAAACTGCATATAAGATCAGCTGCACCACACCAGACAACGTCCTGTTCAACGGGGGAAGGTTAATTGGATCGACGAAAGCATGAAACCGAGGCTAAATTAGCAAACAAGATTAAATAAGCAAATTATGATATTTGATTACTACGTTGATTCGAGCACTCAACCATCATTTTTCTACCCAGAATTCACTTCTTACGAACAGAATGACATTCTTGATCGATTTATAGCTTGTCAAATCACCAAGAAGATAAAAAACCAGAAGATTGGACTTGGACTAGTGATGATGGGGATGGATCAGATTCATACCAA
Organism: Drosera capensis; assembly: GCA_001925005.1. NCBI lineage: Eukaryota > Viridiplantae > Streptophyta > Magnoliopsida > Caryophyllales > Droseraceae > Drosera > Drosera capensis. The sequence continues at coordinate 7,906 of LIEC01012249.1, read as the reverse complement.
TGATGCCAACAACTGTTCTTGCGGTGTCTGGATTCACCATCTTAGTCCAACTCCTGTTAACCTCTGAAAGGGCACACTGACAGCAAGCGAGTAGCGAAAGAACAGAACGAATAGGAACAACAATGAAAAGAGACGACGAAGGTAATGAGAAGGATACACAATGGAGTCTGTTGAGAAGATCACAAGGTCAAATATATATGGACACTGTGCAAGCGTCTTAGACAACTAAATTTAGTTGTTTCAGGATAACCAAAATACAGTTACTTGGTTTTGATCCAATTTCTGTGAGTATGGTTGGTTCTCCGCGAAAAGCTGATGAGAATGTGATCAACTCTGGTTCGTCGGATATGATCGCCACCCAAGAACAGTGCACATGTCTGTGATTATGTTTCCGAATGATTTGGCAGGAAAAGAAGCTAAGACATATGGTTCTATGCCTTGGTTCCTAATAATAGGCATTGCCTTGTAAAGCTGTAACAAGTTGGAAACTTGTCCATTAAACTCAATCTGAAATGAATCTGTTTGCTGTTTACACTCTTATGAACAAATAACAGCATTTACATTAAACTTCACTTTCTCCTTTCACCGCTGTCCCAAAGGCGGTGGCTGCTCGATATGTGATCTCAAATTTTTCAGGAATGCGAGGATATTCATGTAGAGCAGGTGATGAGTATGGAGATCATAAAAACACTGGACTCTAGTCTGCAGGCATGTAGCTTTCCTTCATCTCGCTCTTAGCATCAACTACTGATCTCGAAACTCCATTCCGACAACAATATTCGATTCAATTAGCCTGAAGTTTGCTATATACGATATAAACAAAAGACTGTTGGACAAATTCTAGCTTCATCACCTTCACAATGCTTGCAGATGATGTACATCGCAAAACGAAGGTACTAGCTGAAAAAAGCTCATCCACAGTGAACAGAGCACATCCATTCATTCAGAACCAAATGGCTAGGAAAAATTCACTTGCATTTTAGATTGCAGTAGAACAATACGGTTTAGCATTCTCAGGAGTCAAGACCCATGTTGTGGTAAGGTTCCTTGTCCGCTTTCTTTCTAACAAGGAATTCAGTTTACACAACGTTTTAAGAGGAAAGAACAACAAAAAGTCACCTCGAGCTCCATAGAAGGGGGGAAAGCATCACATCATTGAAACCGACTCATTTCTTCTCAGCGTTGGTCTCTAGTTCCCTCCTCAGCTGGACGGAGAAGTCGTCATCAACATCATCATCATCCCAATCATCTTCCCACTGTGGCATCAAATCCTTAGCATCCACGTTTTCCTCCTTTTCTGCGACACATATTCAACATATACATCAAGCAGTGCACTGAATGAGCGAGAACATGACATCAAACGAGCTTAATCCAATTAATGGAATGATCTAAAAGCTCAATCCAGACATGATAAAGAAAAGCAAAAGGGTGGAGCCACAAAAGAATTAATACACTGTCCACACAGACTAAGAAACATACTCCGATCAAGCTTTCAGGGAACAGAGCTACCAATCATGAGATATAGACTCAAACAAATTACACGACCACCGGCTCGGAAAACAACATTCATTAAAAAAAAAACCTTCATCAAATACTAACTTCAACGAGGGCACATCATATATTGTAGAAAACATCGTTGTTCCTTAGATTGTCACAAGATGCAAGCCAACACTAACTGGCAACATTCCTTCCCTTGGCTGAGTGGTTTACTGCCGCATGGTACACGTTGCATTATCAGTTTGGTTCCAACACGATATATCGTAAACCAATGTTACTGTGGTCTTTCTTTGTCCTTCATGCATAGCCATCTAGCAGGGAGTTACCCAAGTAAGTTCCCACAAGAACACAACTAAAATGGAAACAAAACCTAGCCTCTATATGAGGATGGATGCTCATTATCCTCTTCAGGCACTGAATCAAGAGACACTTGTTTATGAGCTGCTCCTTTGTTCAGGCTGTGATCCATAATGTGTTTCCATGCTTAAGATTGAACAGTGGTCGAAGGCACTCCTGGGAAGCTTGGATGGAATGGTGGGTGAAAGTGTCGAAAGGAAAGTCGATGATGACAAGAAGAAGGGTATGCTTGGTTGTGCTAGTGTATGAGGTTTGGGCTGAACGTAACCGACGCGTGTTTAGGCAGGAGTTTCACAAGCCAAAAGAGGTTGCGTGATTGGTATGCAGGTTTTTGAATTGTTTGGAATGACGATATGTATAGAAACTAGTATATGGGAGGTGATAGCCTGATGTAAAATCCAATTTCGATGTAATCATTTGGTGATCAAGAGAAAGGTTAAGTATGCCAGGGATTAAAAACCTAGCCTCTATCAGGATAGAAAATGTTCCCTAAACCTTTTAGCAGAAAAATCTGACCAATTTTGTCTGATCAAAATCATGACAGTGACTCTAATAATTATCTATTTATAAAATACTAGCTTATACAGGAATATATGTCCACTCACACCACCTTGAAAAAAATAGAGAAATGGACATCCCAAAAGCCAGGAACAAGGGAAATACACGAGGCCTTCTAGATCAAAGGAGATCTCATAGGATGCCGTAGATGCACAACAAACACAACAAACGTAAGAGGAAGATACTTAAGATCTCTGATAAAACACAAACAGAACCTGATATTTGTATACCTAGAAAACTAGCGACCAACCAACAATCTATTTCAATAACACAAAAGAATCAATCAACACCATTATCATTTACTTAAGCTAGTCAAAGATTCTTCATCAATAATTTAAAAACTTTGAATACGCGAAAAATTTGTTAGGGTCATTCTGCCTCTTTGCAGGACATTGAAGAGCCTGATTTTCGGGTTTTCATGTTAGCTAATTCCAATTCATAAGTGACCAATCACAACATAGAAACTGACTAGAGATGAGAACTAGCAGAACATGATAATTTCCATGGTAACTAAACCAACCGCACATCAAGCCTATATATAAGCAGCAATCTGGTAACTACAGCAAAGACTAAGAGGCAGTTAGTTTCCATCTAAACAGTCAATCAATCCACCACTGTACACGCTTTACATACTCGTATAAACACAGAAACAACTCATCAAATCCAACAACTTAATCATAATCATCACATCCAACTATCCAAGAAGCAAGACGATGAACTTCCACGCCAAGAAACGATTTCTTATCACCCTAAACACTATCTATACTCCCATCAACACTGAATCGACTCCGCAAATCCAAAAAAGAACAAAATCATAAACATCACACCAGAAATCATCTTCCAAGAATCATAATCATGGCAAACCGAGCAGCACAAAAACAACAAACTCCAAATCAAAGAACAGATGTCATACCAAGTCCGATCTCGAACTCCTCGAACTCGTCGTCATCTTCGAACAGATCCAGCTTCACTTCCTCAGTAGCAGCAGCAGCAACCGGCGCCGGCGGTTCAACTTCCGGCTTCTTCCCCTCGTTCCCCGTCGTCGCCATTCTCGGATTCCGATGCAAGAAAATCAACTGCAAGCAAGGAATCGAAATCAAACAGAGACGATGAAAGTGGATTGGAGAAAATTGAGTAGAGAAACCCTAACCCTAATCAAAGAGGAATCGGCGAGGTGAATGAGGCGATACGATACGATTGAACAAGTGAGAAACTTTTACTCTGGGGTGGGACGAGAGATAATTTAGACTTATTATACCTCAGACAATTTTCCGAAAATAAAGTCACGTAATTATTCTCCCTTTGAGAAGGATTGCATTATTTATGATGATAAAAAAATTTGATTGATATTATAAAATAATTAAATATAATTTTTTTTAAAATATCGTAAAATATGAATGATAATAACATATTATGTAAAATATACAAAGTATCATTATTTTTGAATTCAAAACAATAAACAAAAAATAAAAAATTAATTGATTTGAATTTGTTTTTGTTTATTGTTGCTACCTATGAGAAGCTTTTGCTACTGTTTTCATTTTCTGACAAAAAATTGTCTTAAAAGGAAAGATAAATGATAAACAATGATTGTATGAACTAAATATCATATATATATGTAATGCACTTTTGTGCATATAAAATATAAAAATCGAAATAGATATTAAAATGTAAAGAAAATTTTCATTAAAATCTTTTGGCCAATTGTCCCTTCTTCTTATGGTATTTTTGTACGAGAGTTCCATTTGTCAGGAGGGATCGACTGCTCATCCTCTAATCATGAGGTCATCATGAGGTCAAGGTTTCGATATTAATTCAACATTTTTGAAATGCATCAGAAAACAATCTTCATCATACTAAAAGCCATAAAACCTAATCTGAAGGATTATACATCAAAGTACACAGTTTTCATACAAGACGAAAGCCAACTCATACAAATTAGTTCCGGACCATAGCCAAAGAACATTGCAACTTTATCCTCTCGATATGTACACATAACGATCACAAACCTTTCACATTATTCTTACATATTCACAGACGTGACGAACCATCAGATCATGACGAGATAGGCACCAAGGTATGTGACGAACCTTTCACAAGGTATGAGGCACCAAATGAACTTGAAGAACATGTTCTATATCCTCTGCTAACCTACTGAAGTATGAAATACAAAACCATAACTGAGAGACGAAATGGATGGTTTTACATAAGCTGTCATCTTAGACCATGGACCCTCGTCAAAAGCCTTGCGGGCAGCAGAAACTGCACGATTTATATCTTCGGCTTCACATTCAGCTACCACGGCAATCACTTCCCCAGTTCGAGGGTCCAACATGGCAAATCTCTTCCCTGAAACAAATCCGATCCCCATTCAAAAAAATCACTATCACTATTGTTTTTTAATTAGCAAAAAAAAACATGGCATTTACCAATAAAATGGTTTTTCCAGAAACTCATTGAGAATTAATACCGTAGCTTACCAGAAGCTGCATCAACGAAGTCGCCGTTGATGAGTAGCTTGGTGTACTTAACTTCGACAGGAGGCGTGACAGGCTCTTCTTCAAATAAGGCAGCTCTGGTGTAACTGCTTGTACTTCTATACAAACCTGAGGTCTTGGCTGAAGCAGAATACTGTTGTTGGCATTAACATTCATGGTTTTGACATCTATGAAAAAAAGATCATAGAGCAATAACATGAAAATAGTGTCCTGATACCCCACCATAGGCGTCGGATGCCCGTTTTGGCCATGAATCATGAATAGGCATGTCTCATACCAAATACTAAACATAGCTACATATGTAAAATAACAAGATTCAAACTCATGACCTCTGTAATCTCTTAGAGGCCATCGAAGACACACAAGATAATCCAACCTCTCAAGTCTATTCCCAACAACTCTTTCAAAAACTCAAACTTGGAATACCACTTTTGCCCTTAACCCATGGACCATACTCCAGTTTCATCCCATACTGGAAAGAAAACTACAGAACCCTGTGTATTAGGGTGGAACAAGATTCGAACACATACACAATCTATTAAACCTATGAGAGTTCCAACTCAAAATCAATTGACAATAAGTAGATCTATTTATTCACTTCTATTATTTGTGGCATACCCTATATGGGTTAACTATTCTTAACGCATCCCCTCACATGAATGTCTCTTTTGTGCTTGAAAACTTAAAGTGCGGACTTATATTTGGGTGATGCGGAGTTTCAGGCCATTGGGTCTTTCGGGCTCCTATACAATATTAAAACTCTGGATTACAACTCATACTAATTTGTGGGTTAACTATTTTCAACACAATCACTTTAAGTCCTCACAAAAAAAACCTACAGAGTATCAAGTATTGAACACCCTCTTTTATTTCTCATCTCGTTGCAATATTGTTCATCACAGGGCAAGTGTGACCCGTCTATGACAGAAATACCCGGGTCTTGTGACAACCTCATCTTTGTCTCAAGGTCACACAATAAGTTCAAGTCTGGTGGATACAGAAAAACAGATAGTAGTACTCGAAAGGAATGATTTAACCCAAAAAGTTAAACTCAAAGATAAAACACCAAAAAGAACACAAACCCATCACAAAAGTTCCCATTTTTATCCGACAAAACACAAATCATAACCCCAAATCAAACAGGGGGACAAAGACTGAGCAAAATCACAAAAGGGTTTCTCACCAATAAAGAGTGGAGGAGATGAAGCAGAAGAACAAGCCAAAGAACGCGAAATCAGAGAAGAAATCCTGCGAGTTGCAGCCATGGCAAATACACACTCTCTCAATCACTTTTCCCCCAATTTTACTTGATTTTTGTTGCTTAGATGAAAATGAAATGGGTTTTGTTGTGGGCATTGATGATGATGAAGTGTGATTTGAACAAAATGCCAAGTGCGATGTGTTGGTTTGTGCATGGGAAGAGGATGAGCGTTGAGTGTGTTTTGTCTGTGCTTGGTTTTGTTTCTTTCCTCTTGCGGTTTTTGCAGACTACGAACGAATATTTATGAACACATACATGGATGAGCTCCTTCTAATTAAATTATAATATTTGTTAAATTATATCATATTAATTAAATTATTATTTTATTTTATTTAAAAAAATTTCTTATAAATATAACAAAATATCCTTGTTTTTATTTTATATTAGATAAATTTATTTCATCATTTTTTTCCTCTTCTTTTTTTCTCTCTCATAAGATCCTAAGGTAATTTAATCTTGAGAGAATTCTGAATAAATTCACGATATAATAATTATAATAATAATATCCATGTTTAAAGATTCCCATATCATATTCACTTTTTTAACAAAAGTACTTATTTTCCTAAACAAATTCGATTTCAAACCCAAATAATTAACGCACTATTGATTCCCTAATCATTACGTCTGAACCCAAGCCGTCTTCAACCCGACAAGATTCAGTCAGAATTGTCGTCTTTAACACGACAAGACCGAATTTCTCGTCTAATATGTCTACACAATACGTCTTCACAGGACGTTTCAAACCTAACCGAAGATTAAATCTGAATTTATCGGACACGAATCGAATTCATCATCTAGTACATTTGAAGGCACAATACGTCATCATTATTGTCTACATTATCTGACAACCGTCGTTAGTATGCCAATATGTTTTTATTGTCGTCAACCTTAATTGACAATAGTTGTTAGTACGTCTTGATTGGAAACCGTTTCAGTGGTCTCAAACCCCACATAGTGATTCCTCATCTTATCGTCTGAAAAACCAAAGTTGTATAAGTCGTAATGGACCACATACAAGTTAAAGCGAGTCTCTACCCTCTACGTCCCTTAATCGTGACACAAAAGTCAAGAAGAGAACCAGTTGACCCCAAAGCAATTCGCGAAACTAACTCGACAATCAAACAACACCACAAACCCGTTGTCGCTGCAATTCGATCTCTTTAAAGGAAGGTCTAAATCAAGACAATATCTCCAATGATTTAACCTTAAATGAAGATTCAAATCAGAATCCACTCCTCAACTTGAAACTGAAGCTGATGTAACTAGATTAGATTTTGCGCATGATTCGATCCGAAACAAACTAAGTGAATTTAGATCCGCAATCTCGTATGAAAACCAGAATTATATGACGAATCAGATCTGCGCGTGAAGATACAGGATACGCAAGCAGATCTGGGACGATGTTTTGCGATGTAACTTCGATGATGATCAAACCCGGATTCGGTTTCGCCAAAGAAAATAGTTCCCGGCCAAAGAAAATAGTTCTCAGGTCGGAGATACACGAAGATCAGCCGTGATGGTTAAGATCCCTATTGTATGAATTCGTGGTTGAAGACAAGGATCAAATTTAGGTATAAAATCTCAATAAAAAAAATACAACTCATTATAGTTATTTTATAAAAAAAAATATCATGACTCGGAATAATCACAGTGATGGTCGTAAAAGTCGTGTATCCCTGAATCAATGAACAGTCTCATTCCCATTTCTGTTTTCTAGCTGAGTCTCGCTAAACAG
>LIEC01012248.1:114302-162639 GCA_001925005.1 Drosera capensis | reverse complement strand
GCAGTCGCATCAGTTTACGAGCAAGTACGACCATCAACTACATCATGCGATGACCTGCTAGCATTTGTGCAGCTTCTAGCATCAATATTTGTATATTGACCAAGACATATAGAAAGGTAACAATGAATGCAAAACAAGCTTGCAGTAACATACCTAAAGATCAAACAAAAGCACTGAATATTTGCACTATATCTATATTTAGGTATTCCAAGTGTCATAACTGTTCAAATCCTAATGAGTGAAAACACTCATAATCATCTGTGGCAAAACCATAGGTCGACTGCCTGTGGTGTCGTCTTAAACGCTTGTGATTTGAGGGCTACTACATGGATCAAATGTATCATCTGATTTCAGGGCTATAGTTTAGAGAAACCAAGGAGTCCCATCATTTCATCAACAGTGTTATAGATTTGTAATATTGACATGCGTATATATTCTTTTTATCATTTCAGCAAATTATAACATAGGAAAGATTCGATATCTAGAAGAAAGAAGGCTCACCTCATTCAACAGAAGCTCATAACAGCAATAGTTGTCATAGTTTCTTGTTTCTCGCCTCTGCTTTCCAGTCCCTTCGTCCAGTCTTAGTCCGGTCCTTCCCACGAGCATCCACACCAGGCATAGAAGCCGAAGCACCTCCACCATTTGCACATTGCTCAGATGCAGAGGTTGAATAGGAACCATGATTCTCTCCTGTAGACGCAACACCATAGCTAGGGAGGGGAACAGAAGGTACCTCTTGTTTGATAGCATGAACCCGCCTCGCATCCTTCTTCCAATCTCGAGTGCAGTGAACACGGATTATGTGTTGATTGGCTGTTCGCTTTAGCTTAAAACACTCAAAACCCCTTGAAAAGGCTAGAAACAACATAAAAACAACTCCAATGACTTGAAAACGTAAGAAACTATGAAAAGACCCTTTAAATGAGCTTAAAACACTCAAAAACACTTCAAAAGGCTAAAAACAACATAAAAACTATATAAAGACCCTTGAAATGAGCTTAAAACACTCAAAATCCCTTGAAAAGGTTAGAAACAACATAAAAACAACTCACCATACAAACATGGTATATAGGAGAAATACGAGGCCCAAACTGAGAAGTGTTGCACCCCCTTGAAAGGAGTGCATGTACATCACACCTCCTACGGTGGTTGCCAAAGCTCCGAGTGAACCCGAAATAGGCCATGGACTTGGATCTACCAAATGATAAGAATGCCTTTGAGATTCAATCATAACCTACTTTGCCTCAGTTTTTTCATAGTTTCTTACGTTTTCAAGTCATTAATATTTTTTTCATGTTGTTTTTAGCTTTTTCATGGGGTTTTGAGTGTTTTAAGCTCATTTCAAGGGTCTTTTCATAGTTTCTTACGTGATGGTTCAGCAGGTGGATTAGCAGTTGGGGCATTTTTGGATAAAGATCTGTTGAAGTTTCCTGCTTGAAGGCGCTTCCTTTCTCTATACCTTCGCTGCCGCTCCCTGTTCTTCATGCGCTGGTACATGATGTCATCTAGGCTTTTACCATTAAGTACCAGATCAAGGGATTCCATTGCAGACAACCTTGTGCAACACTGCTGAAACAACCACGGGAAGTGCTAGATGATGAAGCCACCAAGTTCTACAACAAAGGATTTAGTAGCCCATATTCTGCACCAAAGGAAAGGAATGGTTAAAATATAACCAACAATGTCAAGCGTCATGCAACAGCAAATACACGCAACTCCATAGATTATATTGAAAACGCCAAGTGTGGTTTTTCAAGGCTCAATTTGTCATCCTAATTCTAAACAGAACTAACTACATATACACGACGACATAGACATTAACATCAATGACCTATGCGAAAGGACTCTTCTTTCAATTTAATCAACAACGTCACGGACATGCAACAGCAAATACATGCCATTCACTAAATAAGATTGAAAATGAGAAGTATGCTTTTCAAGGCTCGTTTTGTCATCCTAATTCCAAATTTAACTGATTACATCGACACAGCAAGTACGACATCAACACCAACTTACCCAGTACCAAAAGGCATCGAATTAAAGTGATCACTCCAAGAGAAAATGTTCACAACCAAATGACAGGACGACTCGACTAAGAATCTGCTTTTCATCAACTAATGATCATATGAAGACTATAGTATGCACAGATGCACCAGATATGCTTTTCATAACCATCCACTCTTCCAATTAAACTGAAGAAGATAATATGGCCAGGGGGTTCAGAAAGTGCAGGATTTTTCTTGAACCTTTAACTCAAATGAAGTGTTAAACCGGTCTGTCTTTCCTCCTAGAAAATGAAAATTTTAATACAACGAAATCAAAGTAGAATCTGCATAAATAACAAGAATAGAAGGAAATCCTAATGCATGGAGCTACTATAATTCCAGGATAAGCTTCATTATTTCCTTTTCCCCCTTTTACCTTTTATGAGAGAATCATTTTTCTTGCAGCAGGTGCAATTCTAATAAGTACTTGATGAAGAATGGGCAATGTAAACACACAAATCACCGACTATCAACTCAAACACCAGTTAATAACCAGATGTCCAGAAAATCATCCACTCAAAAGAATGCAATATTCACCTCGAGGGGAGTGTCAGGAAACATTCCATGAATCAGTAATATCATTGCTAAGATACAAATTAGACTTCCTACAATCAGGTTTTTTTTTCTTTCTCAAGGCACTTTCAATTATCATTTTGAACTTGAAATTCTGATAGACATGGTTTGAGATAACGAATCCAAATCTATGACCCCACACAACTTCAGACTGAGTCTCTCCTCAGCACAATGCAGTCAATGCACAGATAGAAAAGTTACCAGTAACTTAGAGGCCAAAGGGCATTTTCATGAACTAAACCTAGTCAAGTACAGGTTGCACAATCAAATTATAGGAAAAGGAGGAACAAAATTACTTGAGAGCAATGAATGTGTAGCAATTAGATCAGAATATATTAGCTCTTGTCATGGAAATTGAAAGGCCTAAAATGTAGTCAAATGGAGACTGAAAACACCAGCCCTTCAATGGGGTAGACAGCCAACCCAAGCGAACTATTAACATACACATAAGCTTTTAGAGTCCACAGCAACAAACGTACGCAACCTTCTATCCTTGGCTTGAATTTTTTGGTAGGATATTGGGCACGGTGTCTGAGACTCAGAGTGAGATCGTTTAACCATTAATGTGGTCAAATTCTATAACCCATATCCATAAACCCAACACACACGTTTGTCTGTTTAAGAAAACAGACAAGTTAAAGAAAACAGGCATGGTGTCTGAGACTCAAAGTGAGATCGTTTAACCATTAATGTGGTCAAATTCTATAACCCATATCCATAAACCCAACACACACGTTTGTCTGTTTAAGAAAACAGACAAGTTAAAGAAAACAGGCATGGTGTCTGAGACTCAAAGTGAGATCGTTTAACCATTAATGTGGTCAAATTCTATAACCCATATCCATAAACCCAACACACACGTTTGTCTATTTAAGAAAACAGACAAGTTTGTCTGTTACTTTGGGGCCTTATGTTCTGAACTGTATACCCTCTAATATTCCACATTCATCTCATAGAAATAACTCATAATCTAAGCAAACAACCCCACACTCAAGCTAAAAGACCTAAGGAGAACCCGAAATAACAACAGTGGGTTTATCCATGTTCAACAAAAAGAGAAAATAAATGCAAGTGAATATATGCTGCTTCTTTTTTCCGTTTTCGATGACTATGCTGTCACTGAGGAAAATTTCCAAATAAAACAAAGGAAGAGACATCAACGTTCTAGATTTACAAAATAATGAAAGATAACAAGAAAAAATGAGACGTTGTGCCAAGTGCCAACGCCCCTAAGAAAAAATTTCTTGCACAGCCACAATCCTAGGACTTGTTTCTTCAAGACCATTAAAGTACATAATACCTTATCGGAAAACAAATTCAATGTCAATGAATGATGCTTTCTGTGAAATACTCGCCATAAAGATTTGACTTCAAATACTTAAACGAAAAGAGATGGTTGTTATTTAAGTAAGACTTTCTAGATCATCTCTTACTCTGAGTGTCTTGGAAGCAAATTAGCAAATCCACTAAATTAGCAAATTAGAAAAAAGAGAGAAAGAAAGAAAGAGAGAGAGAGAGAGGGGGGGGGGGAATGCAATTTACACAGTATAGAGAGTTCTAGTTGATTGATGTTGCTTTGAAGTTGTCACATTTTTTTATAGATCCTCTTTCTTTTTTGTATGAATGAATATGCATTTGCCAACATGTATATATGTAGAATGTCATGTTTAGTCATGTATTTCAAATTTTTTCCTACCTTTTTTGCGCCTCATAAATAATTTAAGTTCTCATAAGAGTTCCTTGCATCTGGTCTACTAAAACGTATCATAGTTAAAGCAACATCTACCTAATCCTATAAGAGATCTATATGCTTTTTCATGTTCAGAATCTTAATGTCCAATTACACATAGCCATCTTCGTGAGCTCAAAATTTGGGCACGAGGCTTCCTTACTTAACAAGATTCTTAACAGTTTCATCTTTGTGGCATTAGGGGCAATATATTGGTTTTTTTTTATAAGTTATATCCTAAACTCTTAACATCACCTTACTAAATACACACCAAACTCACAACTTCCTTGCCAGTAAATTCCAAGAGTCTCACCTCCTTACTATCCTTCCTTATCCAACAACAACAAAAAAACTCCTTCAGCCTGAATACAAAGATTTAGTTAAGGAAATAAGTCAAATCAAAAGGTCACATATGTAAACAAGAACCCGAAAACATCAATATGTACTGGAGTAAATATTATATCGATAAAATTCATTCCATGGCCGGTGAGGACGGGTTCTAACTTTCTCATCTTCAACCTATTGAATAAAGGAATGAAATACCTTGGTTGAAAAATAGCACACACTTGATTTCTCTGTTTTTTCAAAGGTGTAATACACTATTTTCAAAAAATGATGAAATATCAATAAAAATAAGACAAAAAAAGTAATAAAAATAGCACACACTTGATTTCTCTGTGTTTTTTATGTTAAAAAGACAATTACTAATAAAAAGTAAAGAATCGTTATAAGCTGAATATAATTTTGAAACAAATTGTTTTTTTACAAGAGTTTATGTGTACATATTGTCAAACAAAAAAGCAATATTGTCCAACTTATCAATTCCGTTCTAAAAAATTTTCTCAAATAGATATCATTTCCCATAATTAGTCATGCTTTATGCTAAAAAACAAACAAAGACAACATGGATTGCGCTCCAAATAGAATACTAGGTCATCACCTTTGTATTGGAACACCTACTCTCATATTCCTTCCGTTAGCTTCAAGCGTGCATAATACATCGATTCACCTCAATTAACGCCAACTGTTAAATGTGAGATGCAAGATTCATATTCGTACCTTATTTACACTACATCTAAAGTCATATCATATAGAGAAACCGACTTTATTAAAATCTCAAATTAATGTCAGAAACCCTAGCATTAACTGTAGTATCAAAAATCCAAAACAAAAACCCAGCCTTGGCTTCACAGTCACTCTAGTCTCATGTTAACTACTCCTTCCATCCCATATTAATTGTTACACTTTTCTATTCAGAACGTCCCAAAATAAATATTACCTTTTCTTTTTTATAACCTTTTAATATTAATTTAACATTCAATATTAATATGTCGGGCGTAATAATTGATATGGGATGGAGGGAGTACTCAACAAAATTCAAATTTTTCATTTAAATTCTCTTGTTGGGTTCCCAGGTAACAATTAATATAACACGGAGGAAATACTCAACAAACTTCAAATTTTTCTCTTACATTCCCTGCAAAAGAAAACCCTTTAATTCACCCAACCCCACTTTCGCCCAAGAGGGTACCCTAAAATCTCACACTCAAAACAAATGAGCAAGAAATCAGACATCGAATTCCACCATTGATGGAGCAAAAATCAAGCACTAGAAGCGCAAATGTCTGATCCATTCATTTCAAGGGACAGGGGGAGAAACGCGATTGAGCAAAACCTAGAAACAATAGATCGAAGAGGAAAATTTGAAGGGCAAAGAGAAAAGTACCGAGAGGAATGGAAACGAGGAGTCGTCAAAGCAAAGAGACCAGAGAGAAGATTACCTGAGAAAACCCGAGGAGAAAATAGTGGACAATTGAAGTATTATTTGAGCATGTATTTTGCTTGTGTTGTCGAAATTCGAACGTTGAGTGTGGTGTCAACTCCCATGTGTCGATCTCAAATGGGCTGTTGGCTGTGGGCTGTGGGCTCACGAGTAAGAGGGTTTCATTTGTCCCAGTTCACCGTCTTCGATCCTCAACATATTATCGAAACATTATCGAAATAAATAAATTGACATTAATCAAATTATTTATTATATGATTTGATTTTGATTTATAAAATAAAATTATGATTTAAAATAGAATCGAATCGAGAAAATAATCATAAACCGATTAAGAGAATCGTTTATGATTGATTATCGAACCGTTTAAAATTAATTCACGAATTGTTTTGAATAAGATTTTTAAACTTAAATATTAAAAAATTATATTATTTAAAATCTAAGATAACCCAATATCCTTAGTATTGTGAATATTATCTTCACTTTTTTCCTTTTTTTTGTTAGAAATGAAAATAAAAATCTTATTATTTTTTATTTATTTGGTCGAATATTTTATATTTTGTTAGTAAAAAAATAATTTATTCATATACTTTTAGTATAATTTATGTCGTTTTTTTTAACTCAATATATCTAATGTATTTTTGCAAACAAGTGTAGTAAAAATATATAGAGTAATTTTAATAAATGATATATATATTTAGAATCTCAACATATTTAAATTAAAATCATAAAAATCAGCTAAAAATCATACAAATAAAACCGTTTAAAAATAAAAAAACAAATCGATTAATAAATAATTTTGGTTTTGATTTTCAAACCGATTAATTAATCGATTCGATTTTGATTTTGAATTATACAAATTGAACCGATAAAAAATCGAAGCGCTCCAGTTAATACCCTTAGACGAGTAGAGTGATGAGAGTCTCACTATTAAGCTTTGGCATTAATCGGGGTGAATCGATGTATTACGCTCGCTTGAAGCTAACGGTAGGCATATGAGAATGGGTGTTCCAATATAAAAGGTGATGAATTAGTGTTCTATTTGGCGCGTAATCCATGTTGTGTTTGTTTTTTTTAGCACATAGCATGATTAATTATGGGAAATGATATCTATTTGAGAAAAAAGTTTAGAAGGTAATTGATAAGTTGCACATAAGTTGGATAATGTAGCTTTTGTTGGATAATGTTGTTTTTTTGTTTGACAATATGTACGCATAAACTCTTGTAAAAGAAAATTTTGATTCAAAATCATATTTAGTTTATAATGATTCTTTATTTTTTACTAGTACATGTCTTTTTAACATCAAAAATCGTTCGATTTTTTTTTGTCTTATTTTTATTGATATTTCATCGAATATAGAAAAATAATGAATTACACCTTTAAAAAAACAGAGAAATCAAGTGTGTGTTATTTTTCAATCAAAGTATTTTATATCTTTATTCAGCAAGGTGAAGATGACAAAGTTGGAACTCGTCCTCACCAGTCATGGAATGAATTTTATTGATATAATATTTACTTCAGTACATATTATATATTGATATTTTCGGGTTCTTATTTATTTTATTTATGTGACTTTTTGATTTGACTTATTTTCTTAACTAAATCTTTGTATTCAGACTGAAGGAGTTGTTTTTTTTATTTTGGATAAGGAGGATAGTAAGGAGGTGAGAGACTCTTGGAATTTACTAACATGGAAGTTGTGAGTTTGGTGTGTATTTAGTAAGGTGATGTTAAGAGTTTAGTAAGCTGAAGGTGAGATGTTAAGTGTTGAACTTCCAGTTTGTCTTGCGTGCACGGAAGCAGTATTTCACTACAGTTGAACACTTCACTGTCGCACTCCCCGTTGCCAGCGTCTCCTCAAAGCCCCGTCGGAGCTCGCCCTCTCCGGCACACACTATCTCCGCCGCCGTCACCGTAGCCCTAATCTCAAAGACAAAAAATAAACCCCGAAAATCTCGCCCATTGCTTGCTCGATCAACCAAACCCTATTCGCTCCGACATTGAACCGTTCATCGATCGAAAGCTGCTGCGATGGACAGGAAGTTCACTCTGATCCAAACAGTCGCCACCGCCGCCGTATTCTTCGCCGTTTCCGGCTGGTACATTGATTCGCTTCTTCCTCATTTTCATCTCTCTTTTCACCTTTGTTTTGTCGGAATCGTAATGTGACAGTTAGGGTTTTGGAATTGGTCCGAAATTGATGGAATTCGTGTTTCTTGTTTTGTTGTTTGTCGTTATGGTAAGGTATGGGTTCATGGTCAGGGGAGAATCGACGAGGAAGGAGCGTGAGAGTTTGATTGAGTAATTTCACCGATTGAGTAATTTCCGCCTTGAGGACAAGGCGAATTTGAAGGGATGAGGAATTTAACAATTTGAAGGGATGAGGAATTTAACGGTCAAGCAGAAAATAAGGACGAAAAGATAAATTACTATCATATTTTCGTAATTATTTAGCTTATCTAGATCCCTAAGATTAGCGTATTTCCAATTGTAATGTTGTAGGTTACTATTATATAAGGTTAGCATGTAATGAAGAGTATTAATCAATGAGAATAAACCCCCTTCTAGCTTATGATCTCTCTTCGTCTAATCTTCCTCCTCTCCTTCATCTATATTCACATCTCCATATTCCTCTAATCCTCTTTTTCACTTAACAACTTCACTCTTTCTTTCCTATTTACTCTTATCTTATATAGTTCCTCCTGATTTCTTTCAAACAGAAAGAGGAGATCGCTAATATACAGCAGTTACACTTTAGACTACCCTGATGTCAAAGAATTAAAGAAGAATTGTGCATGAAGGTTTTGAATCATGAAAATGAAAATGCTTGATTGGACATTATGGTTCTAAGAATGCAATATACGCGTCTTAAAAAGCAAAGAAGAAGAAAAAAGAGAGAAAGAGAGAAAGAAAGAGAGGGCGGGGAATGCGATTTACACAATATAGAGATTTCTAGTTGATTGATGTTGCTTTGAACTTGTCACATTTATGGGTTCATGTTTGGGAGAGAATCGGCGAGGAAGGAGCTTGAGGGTTTGATTGAGGAGCTTTGCGGGGTGAAGTCTGGTTCCGTGGATGATGATGCAGTGAAGATGCCGACAACAACGACTCAGGAGTCTTGATCGTGTAGGGATAAAACCATGGTTTTGTTTGTTGTAGCCTTGTAGGAATGGAATGTGATGAACTATGAAATGGGATGTAGTGATAGTTGAATGACTGTTTTGGTGGTAATGAAACGGAAGTGTAGTTCGAGTTCATTTTGATAGTTTGATTGATTTGTTGTACATAGGGTTCATGGACTCAATATGATTGCCTAATGCTTCGCTCAAAACTGATTCATTGGCAATTGGTCGGTGTTGAATTGGTGAAACATTTCATTATTTGGCCTAATCTGCAACCGGATAGTCCCCGATGTAGCTGATTCTGCAAACTATGATTCAATATCAGCTATGTTTGAACATTGAATTTTCATTGTGGCTGTCGCTGTAGTTTGGTTCTATGTTACATGCATTAGGATCTGATTCAGGGTTGATGCAGGTTTAAGTGAGGTTGATGTAGACAGTCCTTGTAATTCTATCCCATAATAGGTTGATGAGGACCCTGATGATATTGACGATGACATCTTCAAGATAACAGGGACGCTGATGAACACCCAGGTATGGGTGATGAACACCCTGTTATGGGTGACGATGACCCTGTTATGGGTGATGATGACCCTGTTATGGGTGAAGATGACCCTGTTATAGGTGATGTTATGGGTCATGAGAACCCCGTTATGGGTGATGATGATTCAGATCGGGATTGGATATCTGAAGTTGATAGTAATGACTCATTACGTCCAGATTTAGAAGATGAAGAGGGAGGGAAAAAAATACAAGTGCTTTGATGAGAGATTGATGCAGGATCCAGGCCTACGTGTAGGTCTTATGTATAAGACTCCTCAACAGTTTAGGCAGGCCCTAGTGAATTAGAATTTGGTGGGGGTTATGAGATAGAATACCTTAAGAATGAGAGCAAAAAAATTATAACAGCTTGTAAGCATGCTCATCCAGACAAACTACCTAAGAAAAAAAGAGAAGAACAATTCAAGGGGGATCTTCATAGTCCACTGTAACCTTTGATCCATAACCACAAACACAAACTCAACCTCAAACCCAAGCCGCCTCCTCAAATACCCAAACACAACCCATTGTATACTGTCCTTGGAGGATACATGCCTCAACATATCCTGGGGTTGGGTTTCAAACAAACAACAGCAAGCACATGTGTGGTAGGACTTATAAGAGTTATTTGGCAGATTCTAGGTTTGTGGCAACATTCCTTATTGACAGGTTGAGGGATGATCCAAATTGGTCAATCAGTACCATCCAAAGGACTTTGAAGAGGGAAAGAATGTTAGAGTTCAGTAAATTAACTGTGTATAAAGCCAAGAGAAAATCCCATAAGGTGATCATGGGTGATATTGAGCAACAATATAACATGATAAAGGACTATGCAATAACTATAATGGAGACTAATCCTGGTTCTTCTGTCAGTTTACATTCTTCTGTTAGTTTACAACCGAAGAGACAGGTGTTGAAGATCAAATGAGGTTTTAGAGAATTTACATGTGTATGAGTTTTGAAATAAAGATTTCTTGTAAGGTGTATACCCAATATAGGGGTAGGTAGATGTCATTTGAAGTTTGTCTATGGTCGAGAAATGATCGGTGCAGTGGTTAGGGATAGGAATGACAACAGTTTCTTGCTTGCTTTGACAGTTACGGAACTTGAGTGTAGAAGCAATTGAAAATGGTTTTTAACTTTTTGATGGAAGACATAGGTGATGCAGATGAGAACAGATAGGTGTTTATTTCAGACAGGCAAAAGGGTTGGTGCAGGTGTTCAATAAGAAATAGCCTAATGTAGAACACAGGTTCTGTTTTAGGCACATGTGGGCTAATTTCAAGGACAAGTTTGGCTTGAACAGTCATTTAAAAAGTTTGTTTGGAGGGCTGCATCAACAAGAAATATGAAGGTATGGGAGTGTTATCTGAAGGAGAATGCAAAGGGCTGGTTGTCTAAAATCCTAGCACAACAGTGGACAAGAACACATTTCTCCACTAGGGAAACAGTGCAGTATTGGTCAATAATTTGAATGAATCATTTAACTCATACATTAGAGAGGTCAGAGATAAGCCCATAATTAGCATGCTGGAGTGGATTAGGAGAAAGTTCATGGACAGAATCCAAGTAAAGAGAAATGGCATCGAGAGGTATGAAGGGGACATTACACCCCATATCTGGAAAAGGATTGAGAAGATCAAAAAACATGTAAGGAATTGTTTTTATATTTTTGCAGGTATGTCAATGAATTTCTATACTTATAATTTTTTGAATTTTTTCTTTATGTGTTTCTTGTCATTCAAAGAACAATAACGACTTCATCTTATACTGTCTCATGTGTTGTTGATCAACGGGAAATTTTCAATGGGAAGTGGAAGAATTTGACCAACATTATGCAGTTTATGTAGGCAACAAGACATGTACTTATAGAATGTGAGAATTGAGTGGGGTGTCTTGCAAACATGTTATTTCTTGTCTGCAGCTTGATTGGGGCCAATTTGTTAATTATGTCCATCCCTGTTATCTGATAATATTTATTCTTTGATTTAAATCATTTAAGTTCATTTAAGTTCATGGGATAATCTGGAAGGCAACAATCATTTCTTGTAGGCAATAGTCTTTTCTGTTACATGATATTAGCATATTGGTTTTAATAATTTAAGTCCATGGTAAAATTTGTTTGGGTTTAAAATGATCTGATCTTTCTTGTTTCCTTTCTGTTACATGATATTATCTGTTTGGTTTTAATCATTTAAATAAATCTGTTATGATCTGATAATTTAGTTCATCTGTGTAACATGAAGAAGGTACATCTACCTCCAAGCAGGGGAAGATAGAGTGCAAGATCAAGGGGAGTATCAAGGGGTGACTCAAGGGGTTTGTCAAGGGTATTTCAAATGAAGAATCAAGGGGAAGGGGAGGATCAAGGGGAAGACCTCCAAAAGGTAAAGGAAGAACGAATACCACAGCCACTACAACTGCTTCAGCATCTAGGGTTAGATCAGATGCAACAGCAAATGCAACAATCACAGCCAATGATAGTGGAAAATCTACTGCAACGGCCACAGCAAATGGTATAGTTGGAAGGCCTCCAGGATAGTCTTACTATACTAGTTGCATGTGGAATAGATATATTTAAGTATCTTTTCATCATGGTCTTTTGTGTATGGTATGCAATCACACCAACTGTGTGTGTGATCATCTGTGTATGAACATCGTCGTATGTGATCATCTGGTGTGTGATCACACCAGGTATCTTTTGATGTTCTTGATGTGTTTGAACATCTGAATATGTATCATCCATGGTCACATTTGAACACCTGAATGTGCATCCTTTTGTTGTACAATTAGCCTATGTATGAACATTTGAGGTTATGCATCCTTTTATTGTATAAATATGGAATGTGTTCTGATGTTTAGAGATTGTGTGTTTGTATCATTATGTTTGTTATATGTATTTCTGTTTACGAATGGTTAATTCTTGTGCTTTTTCACCTTGTTTGAACACGGCATTGATCATAAGTAGACAGGTCAAGATCATAATACACAGATCATTGAGTCACAGTCGTGGCATTGATCTTCGTTTCAATCCAGATCAAAGGCCAAGAACCCTAATACAAGTCCATCACTTCAATATCATCACAATAGCTACAACTACAATAACAGCAACAACCGATTTCAAAAACCCTAAAGACCACCCCTCAATCTTGTTCGATAGCTTTTCACAATCACAACTACTTCGACTCATGGAGATCGAACATTCACCATATATCCAGCCACCTATTGGTTTACACCAAGAGAAAAACTTGCACACATCGCACTTGAAATACAACCTTCCTTTTGTTAGTCTGTGGGACGAATTCATTATCCGCATTGTAGCTAATTTGTTGCTGTGGCAATAGAGAGCAGTGAACGTCACAGGCCATCCTTGATCATCTCCCGTGTTTAATTTGAGTGTTCAAATTGGGGTTTGGAATGGAAACAATTCACGCGGAGAGGAAGAGAGAGGAGAGATGACAGTGAGAGATTTTCCCATTGAACATATGTTGAACAATTAGGGATAAAATTATCCATAAAAGTAATGGTTTTGGAGAGAATGAGAGAATTAGGTCAAAAACCAATGCAAAATTAATGGAAACACTTATTTTAACAATGCACTATCTTAATTAGACCGAGGGGAGGGGGGTTTTCTGTATATTTCGATAGTTAAGGATATTTAGTGCCAAAGACTTATAGTACAGATAGGTTAAGTGTATTAATTTCTAATTCAGGTTGCACTTTGTCTATTTAGTTGATAAAAAATACAGCTGAATATCCCTTCGGAGATAGACGATTGGGAGCACTGTGAACATCCGATATGAAGACCTCAACGGCAACTGATGCTTGAGTCAAACTGTAGTATGTGAGATTCAACGATGTCGTAAATGATAATTGTCGTAAATGATAATTTTAAGAACATAGTAATGTGTTATGACTAGTTTCTTCTATCATCTATATCTATATGGGTATTGCTTTTGTGCTGCCTTAAATCATCCAAACATCTTTTTGAATTGTTTTTTTTTGTTATAATTGTTGAGCTGCCTTAAATCATCCAAACATCTTTTTGAATTGTTTTTTTGGTTATAATTGTTCAGCAAATAAGATGGTTAAGAGAAAATATTGAAAAAAAATGGAAATTATCATATTTATTACAATCCATGTCACAAAGTCAAAATTTAATCAAATACAACTCATATATCTATATATCAATTCAATTGTCATTAAGGGGTGATAATTTTATTTTCAGTATATTTAATGATCAACATCAATTATTATGAAAAACATAAACTTTTCAATTTTTTTCTTTTTAACTCATGTATATTATTAAACCCTTTATGAATATGCATATAAATATTTTTATTGTTAGTGGTAATTATTGTGAGAAAATGATAACAATTTAAAGTATTTTATTACAAAAAGCAAGGCATTTCTTCCAAAAAGAAAATAAGCCAAAAGTTTTTAGATAACTTTCTATAACAACTCGATCTAAATAATTTGATAACTATCATCATTTTAGTAAAGAAAAAAAAAACTAAGCAAAACCATGGTTCAAAAAAAAAATGCAAGTGTATCATGAATTATGTATATTTCAAATGTTTATTAAATATTCTTAGTAAAATCAAAATAATTTCAAAATAATATATACATACCCAACAAAATAATTCTAATAAACAATCAATTATAAATATTTAATCACTAATAAGAGACTGGGACACTCCCTGGTGACACACTAACTTTTCCATAATTTGAATCCGGAAACAATACCAAAAACAGATTCAGATCATGCGTCATGCGTATATCAAGAACTTGTTAATCTACCATGTAATGTAATCCTATTAAATGCATCGTCTTAAAGGAAAGAACTCGTATACATCGAATGCATTATGATAAGGAAACAATACATCGAATCAAATCCACATGATACCACTATAAAATCACCTTCAACTTCATTGTTTCAATCATCAATCAACAACAAGACAATCACATTACATAAAAAAACAACCATGAAGTACTTCCTGATCGCAACAGTTCTCGTCCTCACAGTCATTAACCCTGCCTTTGCGGGTCTCGTGCAGGAAACATGCGCCAAGATTGCGAAGAATAACCCCAAAGTGAACGTCAACTTCTGCATCTCAGCCCTCAACGGTGATCCCTCTGGCAGAATGGCCGTCAGCATCGAACAGCTCGGATTTACGTCTCTGAAGCTCGGCATTGCCAATGCCATAAAAGTTGGTGCCCGCGCAAAGGCGCTGTTGAGCCAAACGGGAAAGTTTGACCAATATGCGATAAACTGCTTGAAGGACTGTCAGGAGCTGTACTCAGGCGCAGCATCAGCACTGCAGAAGGCTGTCGGGGACATAAAGGTGAGGGATTATATGAAGGCAAACCTGGATGTGTCGGCCGCGATGGACAACTCCGACACTTGTGAGAATCAGTTTGGGGAGAGGAAGGGGGAGACATCTCCTTTGACGAAGGAGAATCGGCAGTCCTATCAGTTGGCTGCCATTTCTCTTTCGATCACAAACATGCTTCGTTCGTGAAAAGATTTGTTGTAACGAAAGTAGCAAACCGCAGTATCTCATCTGAGCGGTTTTGGACTGTGGCCGTTGTAATGAGAATTATTTGGAAATAAAAGTTTATATCAATTGATAATTGTATCAGATTTCCTCTCCTCCTGTTTCTTTGTTGTCAACTTTGCTCTACATTGGTTTCATAACATTCATGTGGGTGTCATGTAATGCTGTGAAGACAGCTAAAAGCGCAAGTAAGCTAGCTCATGAGGTAATGTGGTTATGTGACATAGCATAGCGTAATGTTTTGAATGGATATTCGAGGTGGCTTAATGGAGGCTTTGTAGTTTGGTTGCGTGGAGGATGATGCGATGAAGACGGCGACCAAGCAGGAGTCTTAATCATGTAGGGATGAAATCACGGTCTATTTCTAGATTGACAGCATGAACAATGAAACGTAGAAACGGGATGTAGTGAATGCTAATCTAATATTGCCTAGCGCTTCGATTCATCAGCCCTGGATCGGGCAATTACACGGTGTAAAATCGATGAACAAGTCATAAATCAGCCTAAGCAAGTGCATATTCCGTTATGCGGCTGATCCAGCAAACTAAGATTTTATTGTAGTTAAGTTTGAACTTGAAGAGGGATGGATAGAGTGTTGGTATTGGAAAAAATAAGCAAACCACAAAGGTGATTGTAGTGGCGGCCAGGGACGGAACCAGGAAATTAGTAGATGCCGCATTGGACAAGTCCCGTCTGACAGTTGATGTTAAGTCAGTCGATAGTTAGTTGACTGCAGCGATGTCGTAGAAAATAATTTTGAATATCGTAGCAGTCTCTTATCACCTAGTCTTCTATCATATTTCCATAACTTGGACTTGCAAAAATATACCAAAAACAGATGCAGATCATTAGTGTATCCAGGAACTTGGAAATCAACCAGGTAATGAAATCCAAAATTAAATGCATCATATAAATAATAGAAAGGAAAGAAATCGTCTTTATCATCATTAGCTAAATTAAATGGAAACATTGGATTAAACTTACAAGGAAAAGGAAACAATGCATCAAATCAAGTCCACACGAAAACACTATAAAATAACCTACATCCTCATAAGTTTAGTCATCAATCCACAGCAAGACAATCATTTTATAAAAAGAACGACCATGAGGTACTTCGTGATCGCAGCACTGCTCGCCATCGCGATAACAAACCCTGCTTTCGGAGACCTCGTGCAAGAAACATGGGCGAAGGTCGCGAAGTCTGACCCGACAGTGATTGCCAACTTCTGCATCTCGGTCCTCAACGGTGACTCGTCTGGTAGGACGGCTGTTAGCATCAAACAGCTCGAACTTGCATCTTTGAAGCTTGGTATTGCCAATGCAACCAGCGTGTGTGCACGTGTAAAAGCGTTACTGACTCAGACGGGATAATTTGACCCATACTCAGTAACCTGTTTGAAGGACTGTTTGGAGTTGTACTCGGATGCGACGTACACGCTGCAACAGGCGGTTGGGGACAAAAAGGCAAGGGATTATATGAGGGCAAACCAAGATGTGTCCGAAGCGATGGAGAACTCTGATACTTGTGAGGATCAGTTCGGGGAAAAGGGGAAGACATCGCCTTTGACGAAGGAGAACGGGCTGTTCTCCCAGTTGGCTGCCATTTCTCTTGCGATCACGAATATGGTTTAATCATGAAATATTTGTAGTGATAGTAGCAATCACAGTATCTCATATGAGGTTATTCAGAAATAATAGAAGTTCCAATTAATTGATAACCGTATCAGATTTCCCCCCGCAAGCCATCAAAACTCCTGTTCCTGATGTGAAATTCGTCCACAATTGGTCTCATAACATTCGTGTGCATAAAACATAATACCGTGCAGAAACATAAAACGGAAAGTAGACCAGTTAGAGCCTTAATGGTAATGTGATCATGTGACAGCATAACCAACACAGCGAAGCTTCATTCAAACCTACAACTTGACGAACAAAATCGATGTAAAGAAACAGCATTCTTATAGTTATACAAAAGTTGGGTCGAATATATGTTCCTAGTAACAAGATTTGGGTAGTAATTAGAAATGGGATATTACTTACTAAGCTAACCAATACCAATCTAGCAGATTCAAATTGAAGAGTGATAGCTATGGTCTTCGATCATGGAATCTTCATCTTGACAAGAAATTATCGACATTATCAAACTTGTAGCACAAATACAAGTCCAAGGACGCTAGCTCAGCTAGGTAGAGCAACTCCTTTCTACGCACGCCAACGTTTTTTAGGGGAATCCAGTATATTCACCTACAGGCTCCTATAGCCCTCTTTTTTCCACAGAATGACAACTGCGGAAGGTATGGTTGGCAGCAATTACAGTATAGGTTGATGTTTTATCCAGTGAAAAGCAATTTGAATCTACAACAAACTGTAAGGAACACTACAGCTGGAGGATAACGAAGATGAAACTGAAGTCACCATACTGCCAACATATCAAAAACTCCCATGGACGACGCCACAGCATTCGACAGCACCAGAAAACGATGAAAAACAACTGCAGATGTGCACGACGTGAATTCTCGGCTTTATACAGGTACCCGCTTCCCACGATAGCGATCAAACAACTGCACATTGAAAGTAGGCAACAGCTTTTTATGAGAAATGAAAAACCAGAACAGATGAAAAGCAAATCTAAACAGCCTATTTTTAGTTGTATAGCAATCAATCAGGCTACTTCAACACCCAAGGTAGATGTTTGTGAAGCACGCACAATGTTTTACATGTATTTATAGGGACAGTTATGTTCTCTTTGCCTGATTCATACTCCCTCGAAAATATAAACGGTTCAAAGAACATAACTGATTTTGCAACTAGTTCATTGAGACCTAGACAGTCATATCCGAGTCAATAACAATAAAATATAATCAAGCTTATAAATACATGTAAAAGATTGTGCATGCTTAACAAACTAGGAGACTAGGAGTCATATATAAACGAATCTGTATACTGATCAATACCCAGAAAACATGAAAAGGGTGGTGTTGATAGCAATCCAAACATGAAAAAACAGAAGGAATTGCTTAATCCCAAGATGCAAGTTTTGTATCGCAAGTGTAACACCTAAGCTAGAATAGGCATTATGCCATTATGCGTGCAGCTTGTAGAAAGATACGATACGATGCATGATCACAATGCACCCAGCTTACTGCAAGTAGACCACCACAATATTGTAGCCTGACTATACATTATGCCAGTGACTTCTACCGTGGAACATCCGAGTACTAGAAAAATATGCAATCTGCCTATGTGAGAGATGCAAAAATGAATAAGAGCAGCACACTCCCCACAATATCTGATGCTGAACCCAGCTATTCATATGCATGCCAAGTGTGATTGTGATCGACAATACTGTGAAACTCAGACAAGAGGGTGACCTGTAATTCTATTATTCTACACTCTAAGCTAACTTTCACTCCTACCAAGAGAGAAACCACGAGAACTTCTATCCACCAACAGCTGGTGCCATAAATCTTCTCTATCTATCCTAATGTATCCAACAGCAAACAGGGAAATTAGGATGAAGGAAGAAGTAATGAAACGGGACATTGGGGAATCAGGGTACACAGTCCTCAGCTAAAAACAAATCAACCATAAAAGAACCATTGGTCTTCTCATATTGCCTTTTGTCAATAAGAGTACATCATCATAGGAGCATCAAACGTTCATATCGGAAAGCAGTGAATACTGTAGCACACAATTCTAGGATATAAACGGATAGTAGCACACTGTACAAGGTATGATCACATCCCTTGGTAGAATGGCCATACAGTTTTAACTGCGAAAACAAACCTACACTCATCGTTTCCTTAGATACTAGGCCTAGGCAAATCGAATACGATAGGCGCAACGTAAAATGTAACAACACATGTGAAGTGGTGTTTTCTACTCCTATCTGCTTTTGCAGCCAATATGTAAATAAGTTGTTTTAAATGCTACATGGGAACTCCAATCAACTTGTAAGATCATATCAACCATCTTAATAACAGGGACAAAAACCATTAAGTTTGATTTTCAAGCGAACTGCAGCATTAGCTAGCCTGACCCTCTTCCAGGGTAAAATAGTAGGCATCTGTGTGGGGTGTATGATACACCTCCCAAGGTTCTGCTGAAACGGAAAATTCAGACAAGAAGTAACTGGAGTAATCTTTTATCTATCAAGTCCTATGGTCATAATGCCTTCAAACCAATGAAGAGATATGCCGCAATAACACATAGTATTAACAAGATGTGTCCCATAAAACTATTTAGGAGGAGGAACATACCGATCGAACATAAGGTAGCTGCAACAGCCTACCAAGAACAGGTATTCTTTGCAGGAAAACAGCAGCAGTTGGCCAAAATCCACTGCATAGGAAAACGGGTCAGTAAAGGCCAGATGAAGAAACAGAGGAGTTAGTACTTCCAGAGCAAACTTAAAAAGTAATACACACCTGAAGAGTACAATAAACCCATAGGACTCCAGAATCATCCCCACAATTGGCCAGCCTATAATAACAAAGAAGAATCCAACACCAAAGGATATCGTCCCCTGTACAAGTATCAAGAGGTAGCAAAGTGTGTATTAATTAAACGGAAAAGAGAATGCAAGCAAACACTTTGAAATTACTCTATTACCTTATAACTTTGAGGTTTCATGAAAAACATCATCGTGGATTTCAATCCAATGGTCAATGCCAAACCGGACAGGAAAAGGATCTGAATGAACAATGCACAAATATAAAACAGCAATAGTGTCCTTGAAACCAGGACCAGATAAAAATTACTAATATGGAAGGAAAATATCAGGAAATGGAAAACCTACATTCCCCATGGCGAGCAACCCTTTGTCAAATAAGAAGATGACCCCCAGAAATGTGAAAAAGATACCAAAGCCAGTCAACCCTAACCCGATCTCTGTTATATTTCAGAATAACAAACATGAGGGAATAATAACAACTACAGAGCAAAACATTACAGCTCATTTTCACTTCGTTATTCTACTGTGTCAATCAAAAATAAGAAAGCTTATGCCTATCAAAGAGAAACAGTTAAATTTAGCATCATCAGAAGCATGATCAACTGATACATGAGCATCAAACAACACACATGATTCAGATACTAGTACGTAAGAGAGCGTTTAAAGTAAAATTTCAATATGAATAATGAAAGATTATATTATATGACATGATGAGATGATAATGGAATCACTGAAGATCAATAGCAGGTCTAGATAAGGAATACACAGTGAACAAGAAGCACACACTCAAAATTCACAGTCACATGTTGACGACCACTGCGAAGAAAACCACAGAAGATGCATTATCTAGAGTTATTATCCACTGATGAGAGAATCAACAGCTCAGAATGAACATTTCCACATTTGACACGAGAGCATGTCTATGTAGATGCACTTATCTATGCAAAAGAGTATCTCTTGCAATGGTCAAACAAAGCATGAATAACGAACCCTGAAGATGAGCACTGAAGCCCCATACTAAGGCGCATCATCATCAGTAGCCATATAACAAAGCAAGGGGTACATATAGCAGTTCGACTGAGACTTAAATGTCCAGTTTTCAAAGAGTTCATATCAGAGGCCGACAAGAAAATGCAATTAAATGTTAAAATAATATTCACAGCACTACTTTGGAGTCTAGATGCTAGCTAGGAAAGACAAGAAAGTTCAGGGTGGACATACACTACTCATGAACTCATTAACATGAAATACTTTTTCAGTAAATCACAAAACACTGACCAAGTTCCGAGAAGCAAATCCAAGCCAAATCATACTGAACCAATCAGAACAGGGGCAAACGATGCCCACATTCAATGAAAACAAAATACAACCATATCTTAAAAATCTAGGCACTATCGATCACCCAAACTACACAGAAACACTAAATAGACCAGCAACAGAACACATGAATGCGGAAACCAATCACAATGCAAAGAGATAAAACACTTCTACACTCACTTTTCCGGTCATTCATCTCGAAGGAAAACATTCTGCCAACTCTCACCACAATATCACCAACACTGCCGCTAGCACGTTACCAACTCCACAGAAACCCCGACCGATCTTCAACTGAAAGACAACCATAACGCCAATCAATCCATCAACCGTACACCAGAAAAAACGAATAAGTTGATAGAATCAGTAGACCAAACAAAACCCTAGGGCTTCAGCGTACCACCAAATGCACCTCGATCCAGGCACTCCAACAACGAAAATTCTCCCTGTGATCAAAACCATCGCACAAATTCCATCGAACTCAGAATCAAAAAGAGGATCAATCTGTTAGCAGATTTGATTCAGCGATCGAAAAGGGAAAGGTGAAGCGGATGATAAAAGTATGCGGAAATGGAAACCCTAGAGCGTGGGGTGGAGAGCGGATACCTGTGAGAGAGTGTGATGGAGAGGTGAGACGAGGGCGGCGACGATACGGGGAAGAGAACAAGGAAGAGCAACGGAAACGGAAACGGAAACGGAAAGGAGATCGGAATTGAAGAGCAACAAGAACGCGTTAGGATTGGAAATCGATGATGGAGTGCAAAAAATTATGATGTAGATTTTGATGGAGTGTAATTGGGTTGCTGACTTATGCTTTAAGATTTCTCCAAAAACTTAGCTTTGTTGCGTTTGACATGAGACAATTAGTGTCAAAATTTATGAACATAGTCTGTCAACTTTATTTAAAAAAAAAACAAAAAAAAAACACATGCAGGTAAACTTTGGATTATAATAAAAAAAAAACTATGAATTACATTTCAAAATAAAAAATGATATTTATATGATAGACTTATTTTAAAATCCTTGATTTATTTTATCACTACATCTTATTCTTTATTTCACTTTCATTTAAATCTTATTTCCTACCTCAATTACATATTTCGCTTTACTCAATATACCCTCATTAATCCCATTGTGTTATGCCCTCGACAAGTCAAAATAACATTTCTCCCACTTTTCACTTTTTCATTTTTGAAATCATGAAACCAACCTCACACGTTCCCTTCTCCCCCTTCCCTCTACATACTCTCCAATTCAACCAAAATCACCATAATCAAAATCACCAAATCCCCCATCACAATTGAACGCCACCACAATCGAATCCCTAAATAGTCATCATCACTACCACAGATGAAACTTTAAACAGTCATCATCACCACCACAGTCAAGCATGGGAAAGAGAGAGGGAGAACAAAAAAAAAGAAGAAGAAATTTGTTCGGTTCGATGAAGATAAGGAAAATTGGTTCAATTGGAGGTGGAAAAATCTTCAAAAGGAGAATCAAACCATGAGAACCGAATCAAAGATGAACAAAAGAAAACAAAGAGAAAAAGAACAAAACGATAGAAATACAACAGCAAAGAAGGTACGACGATCACCTAACCTGCAATGTCGATGTTCAGTTTCTGTTTTCTACAAAAAGATAATAGATTTGAACAAAGTGTTGTTGGGATTTTATTGTAATAAGTTGAGAAACACCCTTTTTTATCATTTGTTGGTGCATGCTGAGGTTACTTGTAAGTTCACCTTGTCTTAAAGCAATCGTAACGAAGTGGAATCCTCAACCTCCTGGTATGGTTGTTGGCGTCAATAATGTTTTTTGTTCCATTCAACAAGCAACACATTTCGATGATAATAGGTATAAGGAATTCTGGTTTGCATATCAACTTTCAAGAGGTATGTAAGAGTATCACATTAGAGAAGTTGTTTAATAATTCGGAGAAAAATTCTGAGTAGAAAGTTTTGTGTAAGATGATGTTCGATCTTGTCATAGCAGAGGAAGATGAGAAAGAGGATGATTTTATTTGTATTGTTTGTGTGCAATTATGTCCTATTCCCTAAGTCGTGTAGGTATACACATAGGTCTCTCTTTACTTATGTTAATGACATTGAACGTTTAGGGGAACTCGCTTGGGATATTGTCGTGTATGATTATTTGATCGAATCTATTCCGAAGTTCAAAGTGATGGAGACAATATGCCAAAGGATGAAAAAAAAAAAAGAACAAAAAAGATGCTATGAAGGCTATATATTTGGATGGTTGTGTCTGAACTCTATTGGTACATGTCCTACGATATTAATTTTAATTCCTTCCTATCTTGATTACATATATTTCATGATTTTATTTTTTTGGACCTTTATCTTTATATTAGGTTTAGGCACACGAGGATTCGGAGGGTACGATGTTGAACCCTTCTAAGCTTGTAGGATTCCAATGGATGTTTTGATAGAGAAAGAAAAAGACTCCATCTAATCCTGAGGCCACACTCCAGCTGCTTGGTGTTGTGAAGCTCTCTCAAATTCTTCATATTATTCCATCTAATGATGAAAGGTTTTGTTATTGTACTACAAGAAAATGGATCTGTTACCATGAAAATTCTTGTGGCAAAATCTTAAAATCCAGTGACAAAAAGGGTCTACCATTGGTAAGAGCATCCGTGGCTATAGTTGTAATGGCAAACATTTAGCCACACGTAAGATCGACACTGTGGCTATTAAATCAAGTTTTTTGTCACTGGTTATCAATCACTAGAAATAATAGATATCAGCCACGGAAAATGTTTTTGTCACGATTAAATCTGTTGTCAAAGATCACTTGTGTGCCCTAATTTTTATTTTATTTTTTTTATGTATATAACTTGGAGGGGTGGGTTTAGACCCTGATATTGTTTTTAAATTCCAAATACCACTAATCATATTTTGTGTGAACAACAGGAGCGATAATTATATAGAACAAGAATATAGTGCAAAAAACCAATCTGTTTTTGGTGATTTAAATCATCTCATGATCCATATTAACTAAGACTTCATTAATCTATCCGGGCTAAATGTTTACTCGGCCATGGTATCAATCATCGTCACAATCATCATCATCATAATCATAAACTATAAATAAACAAAGAAGGAAAGATAATACACTATAGAAGAATGAAGACTCTATGATAAATAAACACAATCCAAAGCTTTACACCAAGAACCAAACTCCAAAGCGTAGAAGATCAATCTAAACTAAGATTTTTAAGAGAACAAATGTGGACAAAAATCTCTGAAAATGATGTCCTAAACCGATAAAATACATGAGTATTTTTAGAAAAATGTGAAAACCCTAAAAAGATCAGATAATCTAACAAAAAAACCAATAAAATCTTGCAAAAATATATCTGTAACGAGCGTTACAATGACGGGCTGCTTTGGGTCTTTGACATAACGATCAAAACGACCATTACCAAGGGCTATAATGGTCGTTACAAGCCTGGCAACGTCCTGCATGGTTTCAAAGTTGTGTAATGGTTGTGATAAACTTTAGTGGAGGTCGTTACAGCTACAAATAAGGCTCATTCGTCTTTGGAACATCACCAAATGACCACGAAGACATCCACAAATGTTTAATACATAAAATCATTATCTTGGATCGTAGAAATCAGCTTCAAAACACGTCCAAGAACTCATCCAAAGCTCTATCTTCAAATCATCTTCCGTCGTAATCTTTAATAATCAACTCAACGATCCAAGCATCTTTTCATGATCAAACCTACCATAAAAATACACAAACAAAAGTAACTAAATTCAAAGACACAAATTAAACTAAACACACAATATAAAAGACACAAACGTGACAAAACAATAGGTATAACGTAAACTAAATAAGTGTGTTTACACACATCATATTTTTCAAATATTTAGCTTGGTTTATGAATATTTCACTCTCCATTTGTTATACTTGAAGTCCTAGAAAGTATTTTGACTATCTTATTAAGCTCATTTGAAATGTTAACTTCATTAGTGAATCAAATCTCTCACATAATTTGTTCTTAGTGTAGCCAAATGGAATATCATCTACACATATTTGTACAAAGAGTGTGTTTCTTAAGAAATAAGATGGTATTTATCTTTCCTTTTTGAAGACTATTATCACAAAAAAAGTTTGAGAGAGTTTCATATAATGTCCTTGGAACTTTTTCAGTCCATATATGGATTTGTCTAACCTGTACACGTAATCAGGATGCTCAAAGTGTTCAAAACATGATGGTTGCTCAACTTGGACCTCCTCTTGAAGCTTTCTATTAAGAAATGTATTTTTTACATCCATTTGAAAGATTTCGAATCCTTGATGTGCAACATAGTCTCGGAACATTCTTATTATTACAAGTCTTACTAGAGTGACAAATGTTTCATTAAAATATATCCCTTCCTCCTATGAGTTTCCTTTGATGATTAATCTAACTTTATTTCTCATGATGATCCCATTTTTCATCTGTTTTGTTTCTGAACATCTATTTGTAGTCTATCACTGGATAGTCCTTTGGTTTTAGGATCAAGTATTATGCATAATTTCTTTAAAACTCATTTTAACTATTTTTTTATGGCTTCAATCAAGTTGGCATCACTCAGAGCTTATTTTATGGACTTTGGTTCCATTATTACAAAATAGCATGCAGATTGGCACTCGTTTGCTTTTACTCTTCTGATCTGTACTGGGACATCTTTGTCTAAAATAATCACATTCTGAGTATGAGTTTTTATCCATCTTCTCTTGTCCTGAACTTCTTCTATTGATGTTTTCTCTTGTTGTTGCTGTGGTGTGGACCACAGTAGACTTATCCTCTACTACGCCATCTTTTTTTTGTATCGGGAACATACGGTCCTTCCTTTACTGTATTGTTTGACTCGTGTTTTGCATCCTATTCTTCATTCATTTATATATATTTCTTATCAAAGATATTAATAACACGAAAAATATTAATAATTTTATCAAAAACAAACATTCGCTATTCCCTGCTAATCAAGGAGAGCCGACCCTCAAGTATCCCACTGATTCGCAGTCACCACTTACTCACTTTACACACGACTCATTTCACTTTCGTATCAATTTCACCTCTTGTGACACCAACTTATACCATCACAAATAAAAAGTCCCCGACGCCAAAAAGTGTCACCAGTCCATTTTTCTCTTCCCCTCCTCGATCGCTCTTTTCCCCAAAAATCCACGATCTCCTCGATCTCTGCCCAAACCCGTACTCAGATCACCGCTTTCACTGATCGGAGAATCTCGATCACGGTGAATTCATTCGATCTAGCCAAGGTTGAGAACCGTTCGATCGGAATTGATCTAGAGAGATGGCGCCGGTTTCGGCACTTGCGAAGTACAAGCTGGTGTTCTTGGGGGATCAGTCCGTGGGCAAGACGAGTATTATCACGCGGTTCATGTATGATAAGTTCGATAACACTTATCAGGTGATCATCTGAGTTTTTGGATCGTGTATGATTGGTTCGTGTATGTTTAGGGCTTGCTTCGATGGTGATGAATTGTTGTTGTTTATGCTTGATTTATGTGGATCGAAGGGAGAATGCGGTGTGAGAGATCTACTTGTGGAAGATCGAGTAGTTTTAGGGTTTTAGGAGTGATAATGGAAATTTAGTTAGGTAGATTTTGAGATGGTGATTCATTGATATATGTGTTTTGTGATGTCCACGAACGATTAAGATACATGATGCGCTTTGAACTATTAGTTCGGTGTTTTGGTAAAGTTTGTTTTTGAACATAGTATGAGAGCAGGTTTGACATTTAGGCCACAGAGTCTGAATCTTGCACCCTCTGCCATCCGTTTGGACTTTGGATAGTGTTGGTTTTCCAACAATCTCGGGAAGTACTTGATTAATAGACTTCACTTCGTTTATTGGAGATGAGTTCTCATGTGTGACAATGTTGGGTATGTGTATGAGATGCCAAAAGAGTGACTTTTGGGTAGTCGATTGTAAAATTTAGTGATTGAGTTTGTTGTAGCATGCTGATAGAGGGTTTAGAACCGTTGCCATTGGCATCAGAAGAATAATGTTATGTTCTGGAAAGGGTGTCCATTTAAGTTATTTGGATTTAGAGAAATTTAATCCGGGAGGAGTTTTTGTTTGGTATAGTTCATGTGGGGTATTAGCTTTCTAAATGTAAGATTGATCAAGGATGTATATTCTCGACTCCACGTGTGATGGTAGAGATCATTAGAGATGGATAGTTCACGTCTTGCGATGCATGGTAAGGATTTCTAGATTGTCAAGATCCTCATGGTTGAAGATCTTTGCTAGCCGGGTTAAAACATTATGTTTTCCATTACTATTAGAGCGCAAGACATCTGAACTCAATGATGAGATTAGCTTCGAAGATCTTTGACTCTTGTTTCTATTATGAATGGATGAAATATTTCTAAAATGATATCTTCAGCTGCTGAAGATATCCATTCCATTTTCCTGTATCTTTGAAGACACACTTTGCCCATCGTGTGATTCTCTTGAATAGATTTAAGTATAGTTCGTAGTTACGTGTAGTAAGTTCTAAGATGATGGTTGAGGTCTAGTGCCGAATAAATAGATTCACTATCCAGTATTAAAAAGGGTGTGCTTACTGTTTAGGTAAATTTTCATTTGGAAATTATTTGGGATGTCAAGAAGGCCTTTTCTGCTCCCTCCTAAAGCCTAATCCATGCTGTGCTTTAGAGAGATCAGACAATATCTGCATGTATGAAACAAGGAAACGTTTCTTGTGTCCGAAATACTTATCCTGAACCTTAAGTTGAGGTATAGCTGTATTTTTGTAACTGACTAAAAGTGGGCCCACATTTGTCTTCATTAAACAATACTTTTCTGTAGTCAAGTTTTTACATCAATGTCTTATTTGTTGCTATCTTATGACAGGCCACGATTGGCATTGATTTCTTATCAAAGACGATGTATCTTGAAGATAGAACTGTACGTTTGCAGCTTTGGTAAGATTTATATTTGGATTTTATTTGCTACTCTTCCTGGTGGCTGAAGATCACATTCTGTTTGCTATTGTTGTTTGGCCATCAAAAATATTTTATGGGGAAGTCGATTGTTTAATCATCATAACCTACACTTTTTTTCTTCCTTTTTTTTTTTGGCATCCTATACTGTTTATCTCCTATCTCTTGCAAACGCTTGACCTTTTTATGTCCTATACGTTTATTGTTTTACACTCTTCTGGATGTCAGCTGTTCACAAAGGAAAATATTTGTTGTGTTTCGCATAGAATCATCTCATCATGAAAAGCTCTTCCATCAGAATGAATTATCGAATCCTAAACAATCATTTTCCATAATCAGATTAATCAATCAGTAGAGTCAAATGCGAAATGAATCTTACATAAATGGAACCAAGAAGTCCTAAAGTTGATTTGAAATAAATGGGATCTGGCAATCGTCTTCTGACCAACCGGCATGCCCGACTTGCACCATCAACCATTGCTCTTGTATCCAGTATCCACCGTCTCATTCTGCTTCTTCCATGGCGCTTGTGCATAAGCCCTGCGGAAAGGTGAGAATGAAGTCATGCAACCTGCAAGAAGAATGAAGTGAACTCAGGTGTCACTTTCACCCCAAAGTTAGGGGTTAGGGGTCAGCGCAAGTTAATATTCCACTTTTATCATTTTGTTTTTGCCTCATTCATGTGATTTATCCAGTTATTCGTGTCATTAAACACCAAACTTTGTGCGCTAAGAAGTTTCATCCATCTTTGGACTCTGTCCGGTTTTTGAAATTCTAGACACACCATAGCAGATTTCAAACAACTGAAGTCTTACCGAAATGAAACTTCAATCTACCACTCATCCGGTCTGCATTGGCACACTAGTCATCCAGAAAGGAAGTGTGTTTCTCTGCCCTTTCAATTATCATTAGACAGACCCAATCAATGCACAGTCTGTATGGTAGGGTACTTCAGTCTGAGAGTTTACCCTTTCCTGAAGGATGCAACTTACTAGTGGAGCATGGAAGTTCATCCGAGAAGATTGATAAATTTATATGATATACTATTATACTTGGAAGATTGCTCATGTGAGATTATCCGCTTAATTTTCAGGGATACAGCTGGACAAGAAAGATTCAGGAGTCTTATACCAAGTTATATAAGAGATTCATCAGTTGCAGTCATTGTATATGATGTTGCAAGTAAGGATTATGCTTGTCAAATATCTTAAACTGAATATTTATTCATTTGGTATGATTCAATAACTAGGAAGTCTCCATGCCTAATCTCTTAGCCTCCCTTTTTTTCGTGTTTCAGTATCATGCTTGTAGAAATGATTCAATTATGTCTAATTATGCTTGATCTCGATGACTCTGGTAACCCACCTTCATTTGTTCTGCAATAGGTCGACAATCCTTTTTGAACACATCAAAGTGGATTGAAGAGGTTCGAACTGAGAGGGGCAGTGATGTCATCATTGCACTCGTGGGAAACAAAACTGATCTTGTGGATAAAAGGTACAATATTATTTCTGTTTCATCCTATCATCTCGGCTGCTGCTTATTATTCCATGTTGTTGATGTCAAAGGTTCAGAGTGCTTGATGAATTCTCTGTTTGCTTTCAGTTTTTTTTCAATTTCAAAACAGTATGTCTTCTACATGCAAGGTTCTAGATATAGTGTATTTGTATCATATCGGATTGGATTTTGGCATATCAAATATGATATCAGATATCATATCGGACGATATATCAGGGATATAAGTAACACATCGGATTCATACATATATACATATGCATATAGACACACACCATAAATCATAAATCGAAGTAAGAAGAAAGAACTAGAAAAACAATTTGACGTGTGAGCAACTTAAGATGCATGTACAAGTAATGAAGTAACCAAATATGGCAAGAAGATTGCTCTGCTTCTCATGAAGAGGGAGGTAGATGAAGGGATTTGAAATTTTAACCCTAAAATAACTTCGTTTTGTTTGTGAACCACAAAAAAAAAAAAGTAGCCACCAAACGACGTTTTAATGTTGTCTCCTAGTGTTATCTTAAAGAAAAAGGATTAAATTATTTTTTACCTATATCAGCCCGATATTTCCATATTGGATATCGGGTCAAACCCGATATAGTGGCGATATTGACTTATTTTCTACATATCGGAAAAATTCTTTATATCGTATCGGTTGGAGGTCTAAACCAATATATTGGTTGTATCAGCCGATATCTCTTCATGTAATGGTGCTGTGCATTTTCTACTTTTCCACAGCTGCCTTTTCATTTATCACACTTGGTACAAAATGTATATTCCATTTACCTACCGATTTACCCCTTTTTTTTTTCATTGGGATACCTTGAGTCCCATATGTCCCAATATCTGCAAAAACATGTTCTTTTAGAAAAACTGCTGGTTGGATGTTGACTGTGTCACATCCACAAGAACTTGGTCAAGACTGCAACGGATATCAGCATACATGCACACAACGCCATTATGGTGCTGTACCGATAATATTGATGTGAACCACCAGATCCACTTACAAAATTGTGTGCAACCTAGCTTTCAACTTCTCATTTCGTAATTTCTCTGCGGAGCAAAAGTCTGGGTAGGCTTTGTTTCTAGTTCAAGGATTGTGCCGAATCTCATTAAATAGCATCCTTTCTTAGAAACTTGTGAGCTTCAAGCATCCAGCTAGCATGTTGACTATGTTCCCTAAGCTTTCATAAATGTTACATTGGTTCTTCGCTGGTGCAATGTCAAGGCTTCTTCCTTCCATATCCGAGAGAAATTTTTTCCAATTGAAAGTCTCCTTCGTCAGAAGCTCATACTTATCCGCTGTCAGTCTTGCATTGGGCAGGGCTGATAAAAGAAATTGATTGGGTATTCTTTTTACTCGGGGAACACTCATCATGCACATACTCCTTTACACACTGGCTGAAAAACTCTTAGGCCTCGTTCGGTATGGGAGTGGGATAAGGCATGATAACTAGTGAAGGGATTAATAATCCTTTCATTATACTAGGATTAGTTATCCTATCCTATTTTGTTACAAATCATGTTTAGTATAAAAGGGATTAATAAACAGTCGGTGGAAGATAGTCAGTTGGTGGTCGGGCAATTGTTAATGGTCGACGGTCGGGCAGTGATCGGGCGACGGTCAGACTATGGGTGGCAGTAGAACGTTCAAGCGATGGCCGACTGTTGGTTAGTCAAGGGTCGGGCGGTGGTCGACAGGCGACGATTTGGCAGCAATCAGTCGGGCGGCAGTTTGGGCAGTCAACGGTCGGGTGGGCTGCTATCGGTCAGGTGTCGGTCGGGTGTCGGTCGGGCTACAATCGATCGGTGGTCGACTGTTGGTCCGACGACATTCGGGTTGTGATAGGCGGGCGGCAAATTTGTTGCGATACTTATCCCGCTTTGGGGGATTAATAATATCATGAGGGAGATGAGATTACTAGCTAGGGGATTAGGGGTGTTATCCCCCTGAGTGTGATTAGTAATCCAGGTGTTTATTTTGCTACTAAACATAGAATTAGAAAGTATTGGTTATCTAATCCCCCTTATTCTGGGTACCAAACATGGCCTTAGGTTTTATAAGGATTTTCTTATCGTGAAGCCGTTCATGGAGCCAGGTTGAACAGATATGTCATCAAAAACATTGTGAGAGTAATTTAGTGAAATTTTCCGAGTATTCTTTGAATTAAGACTTCGTAGCCTCCTACGAGGCTACTAGTAACAAGCAAAAGAGGCTGAAGACTAAGGAGGAAAGTTGAACCGGCAATTGATGAAATTGTTTACTCAAAATTGAAGGAAGAATCATTGTGCACCTCTGAAGATTGAGTCATTTCATGGAAAGTTACAGTAATATGACGACTAATGAGAATTATCCTACTAGTGTCCATTCTTACCAATTTGTATTTTTCCCGTGTGAGGACGTACACAATCATCCTCCAGTATTTGTGTTTGCTGGTATCAACACTTTCATCTTTCCAGAAGTTAATGAACACTTTCATGTTTGTTAGTTTTCCAATCTATCTTCATAAGCAACTGATTTGCAGGCAAGTGTCCATTGAAGAAGGAGAAGCCAAAGCTCGTGAATTGAATGTTATGTTCATTGAAACTAGTGCAAAAGCTGGCTTCAACATAAAGGTAACTCATATATTTTGTCATTTTTCCAACCATAATGTTCTGGTACTTGGGTTCCCTTTCCCTCGCGGGATATGAAAAGAAATTGGGTGTTGCCGTGTGCGGAGTATCACTAAAGGAAGTGTTTTGACTCTCAAATGTGGCGGTATTGAGTGTTCATGTGCAAAGGAAATTGTTGCTGTGCAGTTCCCCAGAGTGAAATTTCAGTAGTATATATGGGGCTAAAGTTTCATACGCAGGAGTTATTAGCTTTGTGTTCTGAGATTTTTGTAGGATGATGCCTTTAGTGTTTACACTCCTCTTTTTTACCCCTAGTTTATGATAAAAGTCGAGGGAGAAATATTGTTTTTGTTCCCTGCGATATGCTGACCTAGCATCTCTGAAATGTGGACAGGCTCTTTTTAGGAAAATCGCTGCTGCTTTGCCTGGAATGGAGACTCTGTCTTCGACAAAGCAAGAGGACATGGTTGATGTGAGTCTGAAGTCTACCTCAAGCGCGCCTCAGAACCAAGGGCAACCAGGTGGATGTGCTTGTTGACTTCATCTTAGATTCCTTGGAAACTACATTTTTTGCTTTTTGGGTACCCTATTACTTTCTGTCCATCATATTTCCAAAAAGCTTAGAGACGCATTCCTCATTCCCCAAAATGTTGTTACTATTTCAGCTGTTCTTGCCAGGGTTAATTTCATTAACGTTGGAGATATTTGGACGGCATTGTGTGATTAGTGGCTTATTGTTTCCAAGTTCTGTAATGCCTGCTTGGACACCGATTATATGTGTTTCTCGGATTAGAAGGAAAATAAACGTGTGTTCTGATTTTATTTAGCGGAGAGATTAATGCCTATATATTATGATAGCCGGTCGGCCCTTGGCTTGATTTATGGTGGTGGGAATAATTCTTTGGAAAAGTATATCGAGGTAGATTATCATGCTAGGATGATGTCTTCCAGTATCGTTCTTTGTGCTATGTTTCTTCTTTTTGGAGCAGCGCCCTTTCTTCAGGTCTGGAGTCGGACTTAAACATACGTGTGGGGTGGGTTGCAGCATGGCCAAATCCACGACCTTGGCTGACGCTGCGACCGTACCATGGGCTGGTGACACGGTGTCATCAGGAGGTTCATTCGAAAATGTAGATTGTACTGCCAAATACCATTTTTGCATGATTGCTTTTTCAGCTAGCAGATTGCGAGAAAAGGGTTCATCCTCAACCACCACTAGTATGACAAAAGTATGTTCAGAAACATGATGTGATCTGGTGAAGTTGATAAAGTTCTGCGGGGAGCTGGCCTTTAAATGTAGACGGAGGTCATACGTAGTCCTTGCTGACTTAATGTTGTCTTCAGCAATCGATAATCTTGAACCATCTAGTCGCGGAGGATAACATATAAGGTGATATTGGTAGTCTGATGACTATTTGATCGCATGGCTGGCTGCGTCTTGCAGAGTGGTTGTTTCCTTGTCTCGGTTTGTTTCATGACTTGACTGCTCCTTTTTCGCCTGGTCATGATGCAAAGACAGTATGCATATAGACGAATTTCAATTTCAGATGACAATTTCGATCAAATGCTTCCTATGAAGTATTGGAAAGTATTACACAGGGGTGGAATGAGCCATCACCCAGAATCTTCTGCTATAAGTTCAGGGCTCAAGGGTTTGATGTCCGTCAACAGATCTCAACTACTACAGCCTCAGGTACATAGTTGAGGATAGCCTTTACACGTTTGCCTTTCACGTCATCAAGGTAATTCTGATAGATGTAGGAAAAGAACCCCCAAAGTGCCAACACCAACGAGATCACCTTCACCCCGTTCATCGTATTGTGGAGGAAAACCACTGCAAACGCAGGAACAAGAGGCAGACCGAGTGTGCTAATCACATTCGAGAACAGAGAGGACACCTCGAATATCAGTCCCAGTATGCCAGTCACCGCTATCGCCCATGCCAAAGCGATCCAAACCAGCGTCAGCACGTATGATGCTGTCCCTTCTTCGTAATTTCTCATCTCTGCTCTCAATCCTCCCCACTGCCCACTGGCAAAGAGTCCGACAACACAGCCGATGGTGGCGACAAAATTCGGATAGAATTGCAAGTTTAGTATCGTGATGAATGACTTGCTCTTGATGACCTTCTCGAAAGCGATTTGGTTTGCGGAAAGGTACAGGGAGTAACCTGCGGAAGCACCCAACGTGCACAGGAATCCAATGACGTACTTCCCTTTCGAGACATTCGCAGTGCCACCATCTGAATCAGAGTTTACAGCCAGAAGCAGTGCGGAGATTATCAGGATGACCACGGAGTTGAATATCAGGATGGTGAACTTCTGCGCGTTAAGGAAGTACGAAAAAACAGCGTTGAAGGCCAACTGAGTCG
The DNA here is from genome assembly GCA_001925005.1 of Drosera capensis. Classification (NCBI taxonomy): domain Eukaryota; kingdom Viridiplantae; phylum Streptophyta; class Magnoliopsida; order Caryophyllales; family Droseraceae; genus Drosera; species Drosera capensis. The sequence continues at coordinate 128,025 of LIEC01012248.1, read as the reverse complement.
CGCAAAGTAGGGAATAGTTTGAGACGGGAAGGTAGAGAAGGCCGTAGGAGTACATCATGTTATTGCCCGTTACAAGTAGGCCGATTGCAATGTAGAGCAAAGCAAGATAGTGGAACGATGGGCTTGTCGAGGAGGGGCAAGGGGCGGTTTTTGATCTGGAGAAATATATCATTATGGGAATGAGAATCGGGAAGCCTGCAGACTGCACCAACGTCGCCAGCCATATGCTGTTACCACCTTTGTCATAGTAAAGACTTCCCAAGATAGTCGCTGCAGTCTGCCCGACCAGCATTAAGAAGATGTAGATGAAGACCCGAATCCACCATTTGTAATCGATATGCTTCTGATCGTCGTTGGTAGGGATGGCAGGATTAGCTGTGTCTTCATTGCCTTTGTTTGAGCTTGATGCTGTTTCCATGGCTGGAAGTAAAGAGATTACAGCTTATTAGGATTGCGACATTACCTTAGTTAAAAGTGTCAGGAAAATCGGAAAGAAAACTACTAAGCGACCAATAATTACCATAACTTCACTGTCTTGATGAGGTTAGTTTTCCTTCCACAGTTCTAAACAAGCGTATTCAGGAGTCTGAAATTTGTATATATACTGATATAACGTAGGCGTAGACGTTCGTGCCTCAAGCAGAAAAAGTACTCACACGAATGTTAGCATACCAGTTACAATTGTGAATTTCCTGAAACAAACTTGGTACTTACTTGTTACAGTTACATTCGCATCAAATTCTCAGAGTCCCGACACTAATTCTACGTGCATGATCCTTTGATTATACGCATATGAAACACTAACCTGCATTCTGGTGATTGAACTCTGATGCAGCCTCCATGAACTACTACTGAAAAACAATCAAAATTCTGATGTATTCTAGCTCGACACGAACCGGTCTTCAGTATGATAACAGCTCGGCGAAGCTTAAATGAAATCCTAAGGATCGGAGCTTGCTGGAGTTGCGATACTAAACGCTATATAGGTAGATATTATGTGTGCGTCTTTCTTTGGGAACTCAAAGTGACCAACAGCTACATTTCTGTTGATGGTCAACTTCATATGTGAGCAAGGTTATCAGATTGAGAAATCAACAGTTATTCAACTGAATTTTGGCTGATGGACGAATCAACCAATAATATTGGAGTAATATTATACTCCTTTAGCAGAGTTATTAGTCATCATTTTGCAAAATATCCAATGGAGGAGTGCTAATGTCAAGAACTGTAAGCTGAACTATTAGTCCACTCAAATTAGACAAAGACTTGTCCAATTTGGCTTGCATCTTGGTCATAGGTCAGTGATTTCATATAGGACACTCTTGTCAGTGAATATATGATAAGAAAGCCAAGAGAATAATCCCATAAGTTCGTTCTTTGTTTGTCACAGTGGCGTGAAGTGCGTGACAGTTCAACTTTGAAATCCATGATGCAATATCTACGAAAAGATTGTATCTCCCCTTCTGATGTGCAGGTAGAAGCTATCAAGCTCTTCTGACTACTAGTAAAGAGTTTTGTGAGATTAATCTCAAACTCAGTCACATGGAAAAGGTGAAATGAGATTCAGGAAACACTTTTGATCAATCCAACCATGCTGATTCGATCTCTATCTTGCAATGTTGATATATTATTGATTATGATGGGGCTATTGATGAAAGAATTTTTAAAAAAAAAAAACAAAAACAAAAAACCTACACGTTCTGTATTTGTGCGTATAAATTGATGGAGTTAATGCTTAGGTGTCCATTGTTGACTCATTGTGTTAATATGGAAGCAAACACAATGGATTCTTTTGGCTACGATGGAAATCGAGCATGAGGACTGAGCAGGATTAGGAGACTCGACAAATTGAGTTCACATGACTAATGAAGCATTATAAATAGCATGTAACTTCATTGAAGAAAAAATACAGAGGGAGAGTCGGAGCCATCAAAATGGGTTATAGAGTTTAAGGACAAACAGGGATTTGTGTTTGGGTATCTTCTCACTAAAAAATTATCCTGTTACAATAATATTTATGGGTTATCGTAAATATTATAGTATTATTTTTTGATAGGTGTGAGCTGTGAGTGCCACAAAATTAATGAGTAGAAGGATAAATTCTCTTATAACAAAAGTTTAGTTGAATAGTATAAGTATTTGTCGGTTGTCCGCGGAGTAGCCCCAGAAGTGGGGTGAATCACGTAAATCATTGTCTCGTGGTGTTAATTTTCTAACATTGCTTGTATCAAGTCCTATGGATCGGGTCCACCTATTCCCAATAGAGTGGTATAAGAGATTTTGAGTTCGGTGTCTTGGTAAAGTAATTGTTAGAAAAGTAAAAAATGAAGAAAGTAACGGGCGACAATTCGAGATGCAACGGTTCGATGGCAAAAATAATTTTGAGCTTTGAAAAATGAAGGTCCATGACTTGTTGGTGCAACTTGACCAGTACAAGGTCTTGCTCGGAAAAGAAAAGAGGTCAGAGAAGATATCCGAGGATGATTGGGTGGAGATGGACATGGCGGTTTCCACTATCCGCTTGTGTCTCACCAACGAGATCATATTCAATATAAAGATTGAGAAGATGGTGGTCGAGTTATGGGCTCGGTTAGAGAGGTTGCACAAAGCTAATTCTCTCGTCAATCAGATTCTTCTGAAGTGGTGACTTTATTCTTTGCAAATGAAAGACGATGCCAAGAACTTGGATCTATTTGAACAAGTTCAATGGTGTGATTAGTAAACTAGAAAGTATTGGCGTGCATCTTGAGGACGAGGACAAGTTGGTGACTTTGCTGTGTAATTTACCCAATAGTTATGACACTGAGTTGCTCCACGAAAGACAACTGAAGTTTATGTGATGGCCGTATTAATGAGCACTGAATTTCAAAGGAAGGTATCCTTCGAGCGTTCAGTTCATGGCGAGGCTCTCTCTCTTCGAGGGCGGTAGGAGAAAAATTCATCATCGAGGAGCCGTTCGAAAAGCTAGAGCGATGAATGTGAATGTTGACATTGTGGTAGGAAAGGGCATATCAAGAGAGATTTCGTAATCGTAATCACTGCTTTATTCGACAACCTTTCTTGCAAGGAAAGCTTCTATTCGCGTTGTTAAAGTTGATGATCCTGGTTCCACACGCAACATCCACGAAAGTGAAAATAAGTCTATGGTTGGAATCATTGATAGCAATGAGGTGTATGTTGCTGATGGGAGTTCCGATTCTCATGGAGACTGGATTCTCGACAGTGATGCTGCGGATCACATGTGTTCATCTCATTCATGGTTATCATCCTATGAACGGTGTGATACAAAGGTTGTGATGGGCAATGATACGACTTCTAAGGTTATGGGAGTAGGCACTGTTCGTGTTAGGATGCATGATGGGATCGTGAGAACTCTTGGAAATATGAAGCATGTACCAACAATAAGAAAAAAACCTATACGCACTGAGTAGCAAGGGGCTGGACTCATTGTCTAGGCTGGACTCAATAGGATGTTGCTTCACTGATGAAGGTGGAGGCATCAATATTAGCAAGGGGCTATTGATGAAAGAATAGAAAAGAAAAGAAGAACCTATACGTTCTGCATTTGTCTGTACAAATTGATGGAGTTAATGCTTAGGTGCCCCTTGTTGACTCACTAGCACATGGAAGCAAAAATAGTGGAATCTTTTGGCTGTGATGGAAATCGAGCACGAGGACGGAGCAGGATTAAGAGACTCGACAAATTGAGTTCACATGACTCATGAAACATTATAAATAGCTTGCAACTTCATTGAAGAAAAACTGGAGAGAGAGAGAAAGAGGCGGAGCCATCAAAAAGGGCTAGAGAGTTTAAGGATAAAGACAGGTTTATGTTCGGATATCTTCTCGCTAAAATGTTATCTTATTATAATAATATTTAGGGATTGTTCTAAATATTATAGTATTATTATTTTTGATAGATGTGAGTTGTGAGTGCCACAAAATTAATGAGTAGAGGGATAAATTCTCTTATAATAAAAGTTTACTTGAATAGTGTAAGTACTTGTCGGTTGTTCGTGGAGTAACCGCAGGAGTTCACGTAAATCACTGTCTCGTGATGTCAATATATTTTCTACTATTTGTCCAGTTATTTTTCTAACGTTACTTGTACTAAATCTTAGGGACCAGGTCGGCCTATTCCCAACATGCAATTCAAGAATCAAACTCAAGGGATGACCAGTAAAAGGGAAGAAGAACACGAAAAGAGGGGAAAACAATTTGAAAGAGAAAAGACAAAGTTTATTATTGATTGAGAATTATTTTATACCTAGTGAGAGTATTTATACTAACCTACCCCTAACTAACTTAGCTAATTACATCCTTGCTATAAATACTCATCATAGGTCACTCTACATACAAGGATATGCATATTGTATATAAGTATATGCATATTATACAAACCAAGATCCATGACAGAATACACAACAAATACAAACATATGCAAATGTATTACTGATAACACATCCCATCACAACCCCTTTCAAGCTGGAGGAGGTGAAGATCTTTCTGAACCAACTCCAGCTTGCACTGAATCACGAACCATTCCTATTTACTAGATCAGGTACTGATATTGGTGTACAGCTAATTTCCCTTGTGAAATGACAGTCAATTTCTGCATGTTTGGTACGCTCATGAAAAACTGGTTTGTGAGCAATAGGCATAGCCGATACATTATCACAATAAAGACAAACGGGAAGCATGTCAGTCAACCCCAAGTCTTGCAATAATCGAACCAAGCAAGTCACTTCTGACGCAGCCAGTGACATAGCTCTATACTCTGTATTAGAGGATGATTTAGACAGAGTGTTTTGTTTCTTTGAGTTTCAGTTTATAGAAGAATCTCCTAATAACATCACATACCCTAAACCATCCTATCTCAAGGATTATGAACACTACAAGCCGAAGAATCTAGGAAACTTAGTCACGTTGCATTGCCTATCAGCATCTGCTCAAAGGCAGATCATGTCTCTTGATGATTTTTATGAGCCAAGCTCATTACAGAACACCTACATTGGGTTGAAGCCATGAGGACAGAGCTCAAAGTTCTTTTAAGAAACAAAACCTGAGATTTGGTACAACTCCCATAAGAAAGAAAAGCAATAGGGTCCAAGTGGGTATACAAAGTCAAGGTCGAAGTAGATGGATCACTTGAAAGATACAAAGCAAGATTGCTAGCAATAGGTTACTCACAAAGGGTTGGTGAAGATTTGATGAAATATTCTCTCTAGTAGTGAAGATGTCCACAATTAGAACCGTCATAGTTGTAAGGGATTAAAAATGCATCAAGGCATGTTTGTAGACCCATCATAGTTATAGAACCGTCATGTTTGTAAGCTTAAAAAATCCTTATATGGTCTTAAAACAAGTATCAAGGCAATGGTATGACAAGCTGTGCCAAACACTTCAGGTACAAGGGTTTGTACAATCTAAAAACGATTATTCACTCTGCATTAAGAAGGGGTTTGATGGCATTACCTTGGTTGCTGTTTTAGTGGAAGATGTATTGCTTACTAAATCTACAAGAATGAGATGAATATCCTCAAATCACACCTTGATAGCATGTTTAGCATTAAGAAACTTGGTGAATTACATTATTTTTTTTAGGTCTTGAAGCATCTTATACTGTTAATGGTGTTATTTTTACTCGGAGAAAATTTAATCAAGAGTTTTACTTTGATTTCCCTCTCCTGGAGAAAAGGCATGTGCAACTCCTTTGCCTTCGAATTGGAAACCACTACCTGATTGTTTTCCATATTTTGATGATTACACTATATACAGGGTATTGATAGGTAAGTTAAATTTCTTAACTAATACAAGACCCGATATATCTTTTGTCGTTCAAACACTTAGTTTATGCAGTGTCCAAGTGAACATCATCTAAATGCCCTACATCATTTACTTAGATATGTTAGAGGTACAATTGGACCAGGCATACTTCTTAAGGCTTCTAATGATCTGAACTTAAGAGCCTTTGCAGATTCAGATTGGACCTCATGTCCAATTTCTAGAAGATCAGTTACAGGTTACATCATGCTACAAGGTGATTCTCCCATAAGTTGGAAATCGAAAAAGTAAGGCACATTATCTAAGCCATCCTCAGAATCTGAATATAGGGCCATGTCTTAAGCGGCATCTGAGGTGACATGGTTAGTAAGGCAACTGCAAGAGATAGGATTAAACAATAGAAGACCTGTATCACTCCATTGTGACAATGTATCTGTATTACACATTACTCAAAATCCAATATTTCATGAGAGGACTAAACATATCGAGATCGATTGTCATTTTACTAAAGATAAGGTTTTAGAAGGACTTCTTTCTCTTGCTTATGATTCTTCTTCTGAGCAGGTGGTAACCACCTTATCAACTGGAACATTTACTCAAGAAAGCTAGAATGATCAAATGCTTTGATCAAATACTCGAAAGTTAATACAATGGCTGCTGTCATGAAGGGATCCTGAAGTTAAATAGGAATCTGAAGAAAAATAACGAACAATTCATCCCAGATGGTCATATTTGCAAGCTGGAGCAGTATGAACAATCCTTTACCCATGTCCAGTTTGAAAAGGGGGGATGAAGAGAGTTATAGAACTTTAAATGTGTATCTTATGGTGTAATTGAGCTTATAATTGATTAAGCTTTGATTCATCACAATGCCACACTTAAGGCAAGGTTGTAATTAGGTGTTTAGTGTAAAGGGCAAGATCGTTATTAGGGAATTAATGTAAGGGTATAAAAGGAAAAACTAAAGTGTAATTTCATTTTATCATCCAAGTTAATAAAATCACTTTTGGGTTTTTCTCTCAAATCTGTTCTTCTCTCTTTGAGTTCTTGTTTTCGTGTTCATCAAGCAGGGCTTGATGTTCAATGAAAACCATGATGAATCAAAAACACCAAGATTTATACTTTTTCATCCAATTAGATCAGAGAGTTACATCCGGTGTCAAAGCACAACAATATACTATAAACATCCTAAGTACAATCTATCATCTTTTTGTTTACATACTCACAACTGCAAGGCTCCACCTGTAGACTCTACTACAAGTTCATTTTATCTAATCTATCCCTAAACTTGTAAAACTTCAAATACATACATCACTCTGTGATTGCAACGACCCATATCAACCTAGGTTCAGGTTCTCTAAGAAACAGAACACTCCTCGAGTGATATTAAAACAATCATGACTATTTGACTCAACAATATAGGTATGATACCTTTATCCCATCAGAAAGATCATAAGTACTATATGTTCCAATATATCTTAATCCTTCAAAATCAATCAAACTTGTTGAATCACCAAAATCAGTTTGCAAGAAAACAATTAGGACATGTTTGGTATCGTTGTTGATTCTTTTTTTTTTTTTTTTTACTGACTTATAAAATATAAGTGTTTGATATTAATTTTTATTTCTTAAACGGATGAAATAGAAACAGAAAATAAAAAATCGAAAAAATGGTTTTTTTTTCTATTTTCTGTTCCATCTAAATACATTATTCAAAATTCCCTTTAAAAAAAGTCATTTTATTTTCTTAAGTGATTTCAATTTTCTGATTCCATTACTAATTTTAGTTTTCATAATTTTGAAGTGCGATATCAAATAACCCCTTAAAAACCTTTGCAATTTTGCTCCTGTGATAGGATGATCTTTGAAAAGATTCTACTCTTCTCGTAAATAGTATAACAGAGAATAACATAAGTGTAGAGTGATGGAGATTGTGGCAAACCAGAATAAATTCCGATCAAAAACCAAATTAGCCACTTCCCCGAAAAACTAGGATATTTTATTAATATTTAATTGTTATACCTGTTCTGTATCATATTAACGCTTTTACACATTGTAAACTCACATCAAATTGTAGATCAGATCACCCCACATTAGATGAAAATTTAACGCCTCCATCTCACATAATCAATGTTACGGTTACCATAACATCTTGTTTCTTGCACGGAACACCTTTTCTCCCATTCTGCTCCCAAACATGGACTTCATCGACGATGACACCACACCACGCCCCCGCTTCATCCTCCATTCTCAACCGCCACCGCTGCAGCTGCCGGCGGCCGATCCAAGCCACCGTCTTCTCCGCCTCATCACGACCCCAATTTCCATCTTGCTCTTTACCCTCACACTCCTCTATATTCACTCCCAGTTCCTACAACCTCTTTTTCTCTGGGTCTCCCTGTCCCTCCTCCTCGGCCCCTTCGCCCCACCTCACTTCACCGCTGGCCACATCCGCGTCGGCCAAGGGGGTGTTATTGAGTTCCCAACAAACCCAGGAATACCCCCAGATGAATCGAGAGGGAAACCCAGTGGGAGGAGACAAAAGGGCAAAAGGGTTGACGAATTGGGCTCATCTGGGTCGGACCATTCGGGGGTCAAAGGGGATGGAATTGAGGGATTAGGGTTTGGGATGAGAAATGAGAGAAATGGGGAGATGGGTTTTGAAGGAGGAGAAGTGGGCTCAAATGGGTTGAATCAATCAGGTCCCGGAATTGGGGATTTTGGGAAATTAGGGTTTGGGACGATGAATGGCGGCGGTGGGGAGAAGGGTTTTGGTGGAGGGGAGGAGAGGGAATGGAGTGAGGAGGATTTGGGGTTGTTGAGGAAACTGATGGTGAAGTATCCGGTGGGGAAGCAAAAGAGATGGGAGGTGATCGCGGAGGTGTTCAAGGGGAAATATACGGTGAGTAGTGTGATCAAGGCAGGGAAGGCGCTTGGGGAGGCGAAGCCGGAGGATAAGGATTCGTATTCAAGGTTTCTGAGGAACCGGAAACGGGATAGTGTGAGGGAAGTTGATGGTGAAGGAGGCGACCAAGGTGGAGGAGAGGAGGGTAAGATGGGTGATGAGGTGCAGAGTTGGAGTTCAGGCGAGGATATTGCATTGTTGAATGCGTTGAAGGTGTTTGGGAAGGATGTGGCCATGAGGTGGGAGAAGATTGCGGCTGCGGTGCCTGGGAAGAGTAAGGCTGCTTGTATGAAGAGGGTTTCGGAGTTGAAGAAGGATTTTCGCAGCTCGAAAGCTGCTGGTGGTGGTGAGAGTTAGATACACAGGTTGGTTTGTGGTGATTTTATCGTCGCGATGCTGCTGATAATGTTCAATTTTGATGATGAGTTTTGATGATGATCGACCTCTCTTGAGAAAGAGTTACTTCATGTTTACAAATTGAGATGAGACTGGGTGTTATACGATCCATTTCTAACACTATTATATAATTCTAGATAGTTGTGTGCCATTGCATTAGGATGAATGTGGTGTTGCTTGCTCCGACGATGTCTCCTTTTTTTTTTTAAAGCTGAATGTGCTTTTCTACATTTATCATTCTTCTCATGAATACCTGATGTTTATACTATAAGTATTGGTGCTACGTAGATTTTACACGTTTGATATGAGATTAAAGTTGGAGATCCGCATGACTATCTAAGCTACAGGATTCTTGTGCTTGTTATGAATGAGGACCTGCTTTGCATCCCTTCATGATTCTTCGAATGAAGTAAGATTGATATCCGCAAACTGCTGCATGAATATGGAGTAGTGTCTCGAGCTTGATGTAATAAAAATTTTCATCATGTGATGTAATAAAAATTGATGTTTTTACTAGTTTTTTGTAATATCGTTTATCATATTATAAGAATTTTTCGATTCAATCTCGAGCTTGTGATTGGGTGACGATGACGCGTACAACCTCAAGATGGGGCATTACAATCGGCTTCTCATGCACATCTATATCTATCTATATATTATATTATTTCAAGAAACGAGACCATGACATGTTATGTTATATCATCTTGACAACCATATCATTACACATTACACACGTAATAATTATCCTCTCATGTGTCACATCATTACATATTACACTCATAATTCAAAAAAAAAAAAAATCATATTCAGTCCTCCCAATTCCACCTTATCCTTCCTCGCAACTTTCCATCTCCTTCGCATTCAAACGACACCCCGGCGCCTTTTCATCTTCTTCGCCCTCTCTATCTTCTCCCTCAGCCTTACCACACCATGAAAGCGATTCTAACTCACCCCAACAACGACGCGACGTTGTCCTTGCGCAAGCAGTCCTCTTCCATATGGGCGAAGGAAAACCTCCTCGATGGAGATCTAGATTTGTTACGAACTCCCCGTCAGCGAGGAGAAGCCGACGCCCGCTTTAATCATCATTCCTTCACAGACAACCTTCCTTTCTAATCTTTCTTTCATCCCTTTCCCATTTCCCATAGCTAACCTGCTTCGATTGAATATTGAAAGCAGGACGCTTCACAGTGGTGCAAACCTGTTTTTCCATTTTGTTTCTTTGATTACAATCAAGGCTGCGGGACTCGGATCTAAAACCTATCAAGCAACTTATAGGCCTAGAATATTAGAATCGAATTGAATTTATCAGGATGGAATCAAAAGAAGTAGGCCATATAATCATATTTTATAATCAAATCATTATTTGATTAAAGTTGACAGAGTACAGCGGACAACGACGACCATTTGGCCGAAGAAAGTGGTCGAATGTGCTTACATTTTTTGTTTAAGTAGGATCCGATGCTCATGTTAGTGATTTCAAGGATAATTTTGTATTGTCGAATGTGAGATCCATCCCAGTATGTCATCTCATAATACGTTATTTTATAGTAATATTTATATCAATTAATTTAATTATCATTACGGGATTTAATAATAATTTCGTTTTAATATATTTAATGATCGATATCAATAATTATGAAAAAAAATTATATTTTTTATTTTGTAATTCATAGATATTATTAAACTCTTTATATATGTCATGACAAAAAAAATATGTGTATAATTTTTTTTATTGTTAATGTTGATTATTATGAAAAAAATGATATGATTAAAAATATTTTATTACAAAAAGTTAAAAATTTCTTCAATAAAAAATACCAAAAGTTTTTATATCACCAACTATAACAACTTGATCTGATTCATGGAGTGATAAAATTAATTTGATTATTGTCATCATTTCAATAAATAACAAAAAACAGAGTTAAACAAAGGATAAAAAAACATTGATTTTAAGGATCTCATGAGATGCAATTTAAAAATATCGTGGTCATTATAAATTACTCATAAGTTGATGGGTTTTTTTTTTCTTTCTAAATTACCAACTAGTGATAGTGAATTTATTTTTTTACTAATTGATTTGCTTTTTAAAATTAAATCGCATTCATCCCAATATTATCTTTTAACCTACCCTATATAATTAAATCAAAACTCTAATTTCTTCCATAAATCTCTCACTCTTGTCGTCTCCTACCTTTTTTTCCTCTTCTATCATTCCCATCAACCACCATCAGCACCATCCCCGCCATAACCACCATCGTTGCCACCACACGACAAGCATCATCGTTGTCACTACACCACAATCACAACCAGCTTTGACTCGTCGACACCCTCATAATCATCCTATGTCCTCTCACCTATCCAATACGTGTGGATTGACCTTCCTCGACGTACAAGATTTGATCCTTGGGTTAATATGCAGTGTAAGATCCACAGGTACAACCTAGAGGGGAGGTGAATAGGTTGTTTTAAAATTTATCAATGTACTGCAACGGAATAATGAGTTTTGACACATTGATGTTCCTTGCAGATTATTGAGATGGTCTGTAATAGAGACTCAAACTTTGTGAGTTTGTCTTTATTTGGCGTTGTGTATGGTTCTTAACAGATCTAATAACTCATAACAATAAAAAACAAATAAAGAACATATGATTTATTCTTGTTCAAACACTTGTTATCAATTGATAACCGAGAGCTTAGTGCAGTCTTCCCTTGGCGATCAGTTTAGTCAACCCAAGAGATGAGTTCATTATCTTCCTGTTTTGTCTTACAAGACAACCCCTTTACAAGCTAACTATTTGTTAATAGCGAAAAATCTAGATCCTTACACAAATCCTTCACTACAGCTTCTGTTTTTTAGTGTAGACTAGTGAACTGTCTTCTTTCTGTTCTTCATTTCAGCTCACTTGAACAGTTTTAAATTTGGATTATTTTTTTTTGCGCATTTGTACGTTTAATCCCTTATTCAACTCTCTGTTCAAGCTCTTTGATCCCCTTTTAAAGGTTGAAAGAATGAACCAGTGACTTGTGTACTTGATCTGATGGTGACAGTTCACCTTTTCATATCCTCGTATTGTCACTCTGAACCTCAAATTTTCGATTTGATTGATCCTCAGATTTCTGCTCAATCTTAGCAACCATCTCTGTTGTACTCTAGTCTGTTGCAACTTAGTCTCCACTCAATATCGTTGAGACATCTTCTGCACCCAGATCTGATGCAATCCATGTATTGTTGTGTTGGTCATCGTCTGCAAGTTCAATCATAGATCCTGAAATATTTGTAGATCTTTTGTTGCTCACGTATGTCTTAGTTGGTTAGTCGAAATTCTCTATAGTAGTATCATCTGGTGGCCCACACAATGTTCTCTATCTGTGGCCATATGCTCTCCAGCATCTGACCTAAATTGCAGATACCTACCTAATTTCCAACCTAAGCACACCAACAACTTCATGGTTAATACTCCTAAATTTTGTTCATCAATTTCTATACATATGGAGGGATTTCACATTCTTAACAATCTCCCCATAAATTGATGCTAACAAAACTTCTAAGTAAAACAATCTAATTTCTTAGACTAATATGCATCAAAGGGTGTATGTCTTCTACATGTGATGCTCACTACCTTTGCTGCTCTTGTGAGGCTGATCCTCGAATGTTTTATGATGTGTTTTTTTCTCCCTGTGGGGTTGCTCCCTTTCAGATCTATGCCTTGATGGCCTCTCTTGTAGGGTTTGCTCCCCCTGATTTCTATGGCTTGATGACCTCTTTTCTTGAGGCTTTTGCCGCTTTACAGCCTTTTCTCCTTCTGCTGCTGTTGATTTTCTTTTGACCTTATCTGCAGATGATTTTGTTGTAGCTTTTTCTATTGCCTTCTCCCCAAAAATCATTGTTGCCTCTTTCCCTTTCTCTGCTGCTTTTTTCCCCTTTTTATTAGCATTGATTACAATTGTAAGGACTTCAATTATAGTTTTAAGGGCTTTCATTTCAGAAGTTGTAGTCTGTTGAGCAACTGTGGCTTTGACAGTTTCAAGTTGAAGCTTGTTTTCCAGTAAGCCAAGCCTTGTGTCGTTATTGCGAATGTGCTTCGTAAGCTGCTGTTGGGTGGTTTTCAAAGATGCTTGTAGTTTGCGTAGATCAATTAAGTGTTGTCCACTTAACTTATTTAGATTTATGGAGCTGAGCTTGTGCTGCTGAAGGTTTAGGGCATTAGTCCTTTGTGTTTGATCTGTAAGATCTTCAGCCATGTTGGAGAGAGTTGCATGGAATTTTTCAAAACTCCTTTTTCTGGTAGTCTTCTCAGCTTCCAACTCATCTACAATCGGTTGGAGTCTGTTGAGAAGTTCCTTGAATGTATCTCTTGTCCATTGATGCATGCTGTAGATTTTCTGATCCAATTATTTGAGTCTATATTCCACAGCAGTTTCTGATGGATTTGACTATTGATGTATAGATGGTTCAGTGAGGATAGCCTTTCATGGATTAGTGTCATTCTGACATCTACAAAGGGTTGTCTCGGACTTCTAACTATAGTGTGGGGTGTATCTGAATGTCAGATGTACCAATGTAGAGTAGACCTTGAGGAAAACCAACAAATGATGGATTTACCCTAGTTTACACCATGCCAAATGAAGAGGGGG